>JABUQX010004500.1:50000-55000 GCA_015478945.1 Trachelipus rathkii
TACCCCCTCACAAAACTCCGCCATTCACTCCCATTATGCACCTTTCTTCTCGCCTCTGCCAAACTCACATTTCTCTCCTCCAGGCATTCCTTTACTGACTTAATCCAGTTCTTCTTTGGTCTCCCAGCCGGTCGATTCCCAACACACTCAATATACATCAGCTTAACCAACCGACTATCTTCCATCCTTTCCACATGACCAAACCATCTCAACGAACTTTCATTTATTCTCTCATTTATTCCTTTCTTCACACCGCACAACTCTCTAATACGTTCATTCCTCATTTTATGAGTTCTTCTCACACCTAACACGCCCATAAGTTTGTCCATTTGAACACATTGTACTTTAGATCTATACCTCTTATTACAGACCATAGTCTCACTACTATACATTAGCACAGGTAACAACATACCCTTATGTAAGACCGTAGCGCACTCAAGACTTAGTTCCTTTACAGCCACCTTCCTGCAAATCACAACTTTCCTACTACAATCTGCATCACCCGTTCTCTTTTCATCCAACATATATCCTAAATATTTAAACTCAAAAACTTGATCCAGCTGCTCATAATCTAACATAACTTCACATCGAGGACTGTCCTCACTCACAACCATAACCTTACTCTTATCAACGTTTACTTTCAAACCCCTCCTTTTACACACCCTGCCAAATCTCTACCAATCCTCTCAAACTCTCTTCAGATTGACCGCACAAAACCAAATCATCCGCAGATAATAGGTAGGGCACCCTCCGCTCTCTTCCATTCTCTATCATTCTTCCACAATCTCCTGCCCCCCACCTCTAATTCTTTCATAACCCCATTCATATACAAATTGAATAACCAAGGAGATATAACTCATCCCTGCCTCACTCCGCTATAAATATTAAACCAATCACTTTCGACACCATTTATTCTTACACACATGCTTCACAATCGCCACACATACTTTTGATTCAATTCAGAAGAGTACCACCAACACTATATATCATTAACACCTGCCATAAAGCTTCCCTATTAATCTTTTCATATGCCTGTTGCAAATTCATAAAACCTATAAATACAATTTATTCTTCTTCTCCCTCATTTTCTCAATCATTTGTTTCAATGTAACGATTTGATCCCATATTCTCTACCACTCCTAAACGCACCTTGTTCTTCACCAATCATTATTTCAGTCACTCGACGAACTCTATCGACCAAAATATCAGCATATATCTTCCCTACAACACTCAATAAACTAATTCCCCTATAATTCCTACAGTTACCCTTATCTCCCTTACCCTTATATAAGGTACTATTACTGCTCTCCTCCTATCCCTCGTAACTATACCCTCCATAAACGCTTTGTTACATAACTTATAAATCCAATCAATCACCATCTCGCCTCCGTTCTTGATCATTTCACCAGTAATTTCATCTATACCTGCAGATCTACCATTCTTCAACTTTCTCACTCTACCCATTACCTCCTCCTTACTAATGACTTATTCCCAAAATACATATTCCTTCTTGCACCATCAAACCCACACACATTCGCTATCACCTCTTCCTTACTGCCAATGTTATGCAGATTTTCGAAGTGCTCCTTCCACACTCCCCTCACATTCGTTTCATCCCAGTTCATTATTCTAAGCAGATTCCCCTTATTCTCATTTTTAACCTTTCGCGCTTCCTTCCAGAAGAGCTTCCTATTCCCTTGTAAGTTCCCAAGTCTCATTCCAAACTGTTCATTTAAATCTTCCTTCCTCCTAAGTATGAACCTTTAATTATTTCTTTTTTCCTCCTTATATAATTACAAACATCTTTCTTTTGAAATTTCATCATTGGCTTTTAGTACTACATACAACCACCCTTCTTTTTTACTTTTAACCGCTTGCATCACCTCTTCATTCCACCACTCACTGTTAACATTCTTACTTCCTACTTTAGCATATCCACATACTTCCTTTGCACTGCTAACAATTGCTTCCTTCATTTGCTCCCAGATTTATTCAGTTTCAACTTGTTCACATTCAACTCATTTACTTGCGAGCGCTCTTAAATACTTATCCTTATTACCTTGTTCACTTAACTTCTCACTATTAATTCTACCCACTTAATTCGTTATCACCTTCCTCTCCATTAAAGCCCCCACTAACTTAATTTTACATGAAACAACATAATGATCCGATAATCCCATTCCTAACCCCTCACTGATTTAACATATAATATACTTCAACATCTTCACCAACACAAAATCAATCATACTTTTCACTTCGATACCATCTCTACCTACACCAACTCTAGTATACTTATGAATACTCTTGTTTTTAAAGAAAGTATTACTTACATACATACCTCTCTCCTCACAGAAATCAATCACCTTCCTAACATTCTCATTTTCTCCCGACACCCCAAAACCACCTGTCATACCATCCCTTTTTTGATCACCTATCCAACCATTTAGGTCACCCAACACAATGAATCTGAAGCTCCTACTCACCCATCCAAAACATCATCCAGATTATCCCAGAAAATCGCACTCTCTTCACCATTACCCTCAGATGGACCATATGTCACAACCACTCATACCTTGACCTTTTCAAACTTAAATTTAACCATTAGAATTCTAGTACTCACACACACAAAGTCTACCATAGCTCTGTACCACAAGTTACTCATCTGAATTGCAACTCCTTCTCTCCCCTCCCATCCCTTTCCACACCAGCACACATACATTTCACACCCCACCACTCATTTTCACCGTTTCTTTCATCTTTGTTTCAGTAACAGCGAGCAAATCAAATTTGCCATTTATAAATGCATCCATCACATCTCTCCTCTTCTCCTCAACATTTATTCCTCTGACATTCCATGTACCTATACGATTCGTACATTTTCGCCGAAAGATAGAAGGGCGTTTACGACGATCACGACCATCTCCAAGGCATGCATTAGCATTCCTGGCAAAAGATAAGTGGTAGTGGGCAGCCAACCCAACTACCACCGTCCCTTTGTCGCCTTCTACAACACGCAGGACATACGATGTGGGCAATTCTTTCTCCCCCACACACAGGGATACAAGAGATAGGTATGTCTGTAAGATGTTGTCTAGAAGAGGGGTGTGAACATAAGAAATATGTGTATATGATATGTGGATAAAAGGTAGTGTCTGTAAGATGTTGTCTGGAGGATGAGAGTGTATATGAACGCAAAATAAATAAATAATAAATAATATATATATATATATATATATATATATATATATATATATATATATATATATATATATATATATATATATATATATATATATATATATATAAATATATATATATATATATATATATATATATATATATATATATATATATATATATATATATATATATATATATATATATATATATATATATATATATATATATATATATATATATACAATACAACCTTCTCCACCAATAGGTTCCAAACGTGAAACAGAATATACACAAACCTAAAAATTAAAAATATACATTAGAATCGAGAATCAAACATGGCTTAACCTAACCTTAACGTATTCAACCTTCATTGTAGACACATAAATACTAAACCTTTACATCGAAATAAACGAAGAATAGAAATAAAAGAAATTTAAAAACAAATTTACATTGAAGTTCAAAATAAATAAATAAATCAACTCTCTTTATAGCAAATCAAATTTTTTACTTTTTTTAGCTAATTATCAGATATCATTACCAACCATTAAAAAAAATATCGACTGCGGGGCCAATTCCAAAAAAGGCCCTATATATATATATATATATATATATATATATATATATATATATATATATAGCAGCAGCATATATATATATATATATATATATATATATATATAAGTATATATATATATATATATATATATATATATATATATATCAAACCATTCTTCTTAAAAAGTTTAAAAAAATTATTTTTTGGTACTTGACTATAAAAGAATAAAATAAAGTCTTTTAAAAGAAAAGTCTATTTCACAATTTTCAATTTTCTTTCAATATAATTCAGGTTTCAAACTAAAAATTCACTAATTATATATATTTTTAATCCTCTTATATTTAGGCAGTGTTCAAATTTTTCAAGCGATAATTAATTGACCTACAATATTAAAATTATTTAAGGCCAAACAAATAAATAGCGTCATCATTTTTGTCAATTCAGCCACAAACTGAATTGTTATAAAAATGGAACAAAAATATATATATATAAAAAAAAAATACAAAACTTTTCAAAATGTTTCGCACAATTTAAAAATAAAGTTTGGCCTCTGTTTGCAAACAAATTCGTCATTACAAATGGCTCTAGCTTTATTTGTGCTTGCACACTCCTCTCGCACGTAATACATAGTTCATGCGTTGCAAAAATTTTGCAAACTAATCAAAGTTGTATGACTTTTTTTGCACTAAATTGGGATTCATTGGAGTGTTATCATAATTAATAAGATGCAATTTAATCTATTAAATATTTAATCCTATTAAAAAATTTAAGTAATAAAAAATAATAAAGAACAGTTATACGCTAGCTAGTTGCACATAGTGGTGGTTGCACAAACTTGCAACCAGGTCACGAGCTGCCCCTGATATATATATATATATATATATATATATATCATATATATATATATATATATATATATATATATATATAGAAGAAGAGAGAGAATTACTTTTAGCCACATTTTTCGTCTTATCTGCTGAATGGTTCAACTATTGCGGGTCATCGAAGGCCGTGAGGTGTTTTTAACTGTGTGAAACTGCAACCACGTCTTAACAGCTCAACTAAGTTGCAAGGCAAAAGAAAAGGGTTTGTTGATCTTTCGGTCTGATCCTAGGTAGAAAATGTGAAGAGAAGTTCCCCTCCTTGAAGGGCTATTACGCTAGTAGTGAACTTTATTAAAAAAAAAATAAAAAGTTAAATGATTTTTTTTTTTTTGGATAAATTAGGTGAAAAACATAATTTTGTCGACTTCTATCTCATCTGA
>JABUQX010004501.1:0-2500 GCA_015478945.1 Trachelipus rathkii
AAAAAGAGAGAGGATTATATATATATATATATCATATAATATAATATATATATTTATAATATATATATATATATATAATATATATATATATATATATATATATATTATATATATATATATATATATATATATATATATATATATATATATATATATATATAAATATATATATTATATATATATATATATATATATATATATATATATATATATAGTATATATATATATATATATAATATATATATAATATATATAATACACTCAACCCCTATTTTATTCACTTATGAAATAACCAAAGTATCATTTAATTTTTAAAACTTTTATAAACCTTGACAGATTATATTTATATATTCTCTTGAATTCATCCTAGCTTTCGTGGGGTATCCAACTTCCAGCATCTTTCAGGGATTTCCAAAAGAGAGAAATAAGTTTCTTGTAGACTGCGGATATTGTTTACTTTGTAGCGGCTTGGTTCTGATATTCTGAAGTTGTCTGTCGCTCCAATTTTTGTAAGATTCTTCTGGCAGAGTTTGACAGTGTTTTAGGCTTTCGTTAATTGTTTCGTCTATAGCATAATTACCTTTGTCTCGGTTGAAGTTTTCTGTATTTTTTATTATATAAGCTTCGTAAAACTTTCTGTATTTGTGATTATTTATTGTTTGTATTTTCTGGTTATTTTCGATATTGATGGGATGGCCATTGTTAATTTGATGCATTACTAAGGGAGAGTTACTATTATAAGTGCGTATATCGTATTTGTGTTGATATATCCTTCTGCTGAAATCTATCGTTTCACCTATATATTTATGATTACATGATTTACATGGAATTGCGTAAATTGCTGCGTTACTATTATTGTTGATTTTGGGTTTTAATAATTTATTAAGGGTATTGTATTTTGTTATTATGTTAGATTTTTTGGTTTTGTAGTTTATATCCGTGTTGACTATCAGTGTATATTTTTGTTTAATAAATTGTCTATTTGTGTCTTCATTATTTTCCTCATTAAAGATTTTTTTCGCTTTATTTAAACCTTGATAAATTATGGTTTTAGGGTAGTTTAAATTTATAAAGGTGCTAGTAATGTTTTTAATTTCGGATTCCAATGTACTTTCACTACATATACGGTAAGCTCGGAGACCCAATGTAACAATCAATCCCCTTTTGATGTGTAGTTTATGTCCAGAAAACCAATGAATGTATTTTGGATTATGAGAAGCCTTCTTGTAAACCGAAAAAATAAGGTTATTAGGGTTACTCCAATTTATTAGTACGTCGAGGAAAGGAAGACTTGCATTGCTAGGATGTTCCACTGTAAATTTAATTGAGGGAGTTAGATTGTTTATATAGGCATGAAATTCTTCTATGTTAAAGTTGACAGGGTAAATGAAAAGAATGTCGTCCACGTATCTAAGCCACTTACAGTTTGTAAAATCGGTGCCCGTAATTTAAATACTGTATTTCCTTTCTATAAGTTCTAGGAATATGCAACTTATATTGGGGACAATGGCGACCCATACTCAGGCCCTTCTCAAAACCCTATTCATAAAAAATTAAAAAATATCCTAAACTCACAACGACGTTATATAACAAACTTAAAATCTTTCAACTCACAACTTGCAAAATTTTACGGCATACCAAAAAACCCACAAAACGCAAATATCCCCACTACGTCCTATAATTTTCTAATACAACTGTATAACATATAAACTCTCTAAGTGGATCGCTACACAACCTAAAACAACATATAGGTAAACATTTCCACTTCACACATAAAAAATTCACCACCATTCTCAAACAAACAATCAAAACAACAAAACATGACAGACCATAACATACTTAAGTTTTGGATATTGTGTCTCTTTTTTACAAATGTTCCGGTAAATGAAGCACTAACGTTGTTGAAAGAATACATTGACTCTCAAAAATCAATTCCGTAATACCCTTTTAATAATCTTAAAAACACTCATAGATGCTTAGTAATTGAAAAACGACATTTTACCTTCAATGACCAGTTTTAATATACAAAAGTGGGGCCTGAGTATGGGTTCGCCATTGTCCCCCAATATTAATTGCATATTCCTAGAACGTTTATAGAAAGGAAATACATATTTAAATACGGCGGATTTTCTGACTGCATATGGTTACGTTATGTGGATGACATTTCTCTTCATATATCCCAAAAACTTCAACATAGAACCTTTCCCCACTCATATATAAACAATATACACCCTCTATTAAATATACTATAGAAAATACTCGTTAATGAAATATTTCTTTCTCGCATGTTTAATAAACTGGACCAATCGCTAATAACCTAAATTTTCTCAGTTTACAGGAAAGCAACGCATAACCCTAAATACATTCACTGGTTTTCTGCGCATAAAATGCATATTAAAAAGGGTGTCATAGTTACTTTAGCACTACGTGCGTACCGAATATGCAGCGAACAAACAATTGAAATAGAAATTAAAAACATAATAGACACGTTCATCAAATT
>JABUQX010004501.1:7500-10000 GCA_015478945.1 Trachelipus rathkii
TTTGGTGAAGGAGTTTGAGAGAGTGTGTGGACAAAAGGGTCTTAAGATAAATCCAGGAAAGAGTAAAGTGTTAGTGTTTGAGGAGGAGGAAACAGATGAGGGGATGGGGTTAGAGATTAGAGTAGGAGGTGTAGTATTAGAAGAAGTAAAGGTTTTCAGATATTTAGGGATGGATTTGGGTAAGGAAGGAGGGATGAAGGAAGAGATAGATCACAGAGTAGGAGAAGGAATGAGAGCATTGAGTGGTCTGAGGGAATTATGGAAAGGGGGGGATTTATCACATAAACTTAAGATAAGTATGTTTGAAAAAATTTGTGTTCCAGCGGTACTATATGGGTGTGAAACATGGGGGTTGAATGCTAGGTCCAAGAAGAAGTTGGAAGTGTTTGAGATGAAAGGGTTGAGAGCGGTATGTGGGGTTAGTAAAAGAGAGAGGATTAGGAATAGGGTGATAAGAGAGAGATGTGATTGGAAGAATGGTTTGGTGAGAAGAGCGGAGAAGGGAATGTTAAGATGGTTTGGACATCTGGAGAGAATGGAGGAACAGAGGGTGGTTAGGAGAGTTTGGGAGGCGGAGGGGATAGGAAGGAAGAGGAAGGGGGAGACCAAGAAGAAGGTGGATGGATGGAATAAAGGAAATGCTGGAAGAGAGAGGGTTGAGGGTGGAGGAAGGTAGGGTGTTGGCGAGAGATAGAATGGAATGGAGGAGGTGGGTGAGGGCGAGATGAAGGAAAATATGTATTAGGGAAGCTGCACGTACCACTACCCCGCTTAAGCGGGAATAAGTGTCTGTATAATAATAATAATAATAATAATAATAATATATATATATATATATATATATATATATATATATATTATATATATATATATATATATATATATATATATATATATATATATATATATATTTTTATATATATATAATTTATATATATAAATATATATATATATATATATATATATATATAATATATATATATATATATATATATATATATATATATATATTATATATATATATATATATATATATATATATATATATATATACTATATATAATTATATATATATATATACATTATATATATATATATATATATATATATAATATATTATATTATATAATATATATATATATATATTATATATATATATATATATATATATATATATATACCGATATGTAATGCTCATTTATAATAGGCTGACAGACTGGTTTTTTTTTTTTAAATCATTGATTTGTTCCCTACAGTATGGGTCTGTTAGGTGGAAGAGGAACAACAGCACGCGCTCTCTCCCTTCTACATGACGTTAATAACAGTATAGCTTCGAAGGGAGTATACAATTGGCTGTGTTTTTGGATTACTCAAAGGCTTTTGATACCATTGATTCAAGGCATCCTAATCAGAAAGTTAATAAAATATGGTGTTAGAGGCATTTGCCTCTCTTTTATCAATCTTGCTTCAGCATCAGAAAACAATATGTCAAATTGGTACACCTGTTCCGGAACCTGGTAATTGTAACAAGGGGGTACCTCAGGAGGCTTTGAACTTGGGCTTTCTTTTCTTCAATAAATATATATTAATGAATCTTGTTTAACCGGTCACCTCAGATTGTTCAAACTATCTTTATAAGCAGACGATACTGCTTGCATACTTTTCAGGTAACGGATATTTTATCACATTCAAAAGCGTAATCAACGAAGGCTTGCCAAACACTTACAAATGGACTTGTGCTAATAAGTTCTCTTTGAATTCAGGAAAACTAGGCTAAGATCTTTTCTAACGTTTCGAGCAAATATTTATCTAGACAGCGCAAGCTATCGAATTTTGTCAAATCGATAAAATATTAAGGTCTAATTATTGAAGCGTAAACCTGAAATTTGAATGAATTTAATTCAATTACTTGTAGCAAAGCATTAAAAGGATTACAACACTTTGCAAAACGTACTTTCCGAAAGAGGCCCTGATTACTTTATAATATTCGATTATTTACCCCTTTTCTCAATTTTCCATATATTGTTTGGGAGATCTACAGAAAGAATTATATTGTTAAGACTAATAATTCATTAACAGAACCCATATTTGTTGGCTTAAAATAATCTCCAGGACGCAAACCAATAAAGTTTTTTGCATTAATAAGAGCATCTTATTCTGAGAATCGTTACCCTTGAAATTTAGAGGAAATTAAAAATACACCCTGAGTAAACGGCTTGTCAAAGGCAGTTTATAACTTCTTAAATAAAATCAATAGAACGAATTTTGGTTGAAAGATATTCCAGTCCTCCAAAAAAAACATTCTAACGTATTTTTGTAAGCTTTTTTGAGAAAATTTTGTTAAAGCTTTTGCTTTTTGTTTTCAATATTTAATAAATGGTAATTGCATTATTATTAATTATTATTATTATTATTAATTATATTAATTATTATTATTATTATTATTATTATTAATATTATATTATATTTTATTATTATTATTAATTATTATTAATTTATT
>JABUQX010004501.1:27500-35000 GCA_015478945.1 Trachelipus rathkii
ATGATTATTGTTGTTCATAACATTATTTAATTATCTTCTTTAACTTAAGTTGTATGTACAGAGGGGTAGGTAGTGATCTTAATTTAAAAACTATTTACTTTAAAAAAATTAACATCTTTTTTGATAGTAAGAAAATGATTTAAAAGCAGTGAAATGTAGATGTTAAGGAGTTACTTTTAGATATGAAATTTAATTCCGGCTTGGACAGAAATTTTGCAAATTTTCGACCGGAAAAAGTAGAGGAGAAAACTCTTAAATTCCGTCCAGAATTTCGCTAAACCCCAAATTAAAGAAGTATTAAAATTGCTTTACCCCAGTTCAAATTCAGATTAGTTCTTTCAAATGAAAAATAAAATTGAAAGTTTCTCAAAGCTAAAGATTGACTCCATTTAGTGATAGATAACACAAGTCTGGTGACATTGATGTATGTGAAACTCTACTCACAGTCGTTCTGTTCACATTGCTGAGCATCAAAGTATCTATCTCCAACAAAACTTTGGAACATCTGCAGACCATCACCCACATTCTCCCATCACTTCCTACTGTTTTTCCGAAAATCATCTATGCAAGATTCAAACCTCATTATTTTGGGATTTGGAAAGAAAAGTCTCAACCACCTAAAGTTGAATGAAAACATACATTAGGAAAATAATTTAATGCTGAAGTAGAGAATATTTGCTTTTGTATTGCTTTAATTGTATATTTATTTATTTTAATTAATTAATTTGCTGTTATAAACATTAAGATTTATGTTTTTTGTCCTTTCTCCGTTTGATAAGTATATTATTATTTTATTTTTAGTTTCCTTTTCATGGTAATCTATCATTTGATAATGGATAAAAGTTTTTGCTTATTCGAAAATAGTCGGCGAGAAATTAAAATGTTTAGTTTGTTCAGGTTATTTAAATATATATATATGTTATATATATATATATATTATATATATATATATATATATATATATATATATATATATATATATATATATATATATATATATATTATTTTTTATATATATATATATATATATATATATATATATATATATATATCATAGTCCCTCTTAATTTCCACGGTCCAATCAAATTTTCATGAAACTTACAAGAAATGCTTGAAATGAACTTTAATAAGAAAAAACCGTTAAAAAATAATCATGAGAAATGACCCTGAAAAAGTTATGAAGTCGCAAAATTTCATGTTTATAACATTTGTCTATAAAAAAAAATCATCAAAAATAAGGACCCTACCAATTTTCATAAACTTAAAGTAAATATTTCAAACGAATTGTAATAAAAGGAAATCAAACTTCTAAAAATGACACTGAAAAGCTAAGGCGTCTATTAACTTTATATTTAAAGCCTATTTACAGTCGAATGCTTCATTTTTTAAAATTTCTATAAGCTTTATTTAATTTTGTTACGTAAGCTATATTTCACTATATCACCCACAATCACGGCTCGGCGGAACCACGCCTACAAATGGTTGTGTTCCATGCTTTCACTTACCATCACAAATTAATATATATGATTTTTAATTATTAACGATCTACCAAAAAAAAAATTTTTTTTTTAAACAGAAAAATTCGAGATAATATTATATAGCAGGTCCTATGTAAGTATAAACTAGATCTAAATTAACTCATCCCTTAAAATTTACTCTTTGTACACAATTAGGCAATTATAAGATTAGTTTGCAATATGTTTATAATTATCGGAAAAACACAGGTAGTCCACATTCAGCATCAATGGATTCATTAGGAAGTAAGAAGAAGAAAAGAAGAAAAAATGGTACAAAATAAGAAAGAGTGGGTACCAAATCCAAAACGTTATTATCTAGGTCAAAGTCACTTGGAAAATCTCTGATACAATTAAGGGTTTAGGATTTTCAATCTTTTTTAGTCAATAACAGTTATTTTAACAATATTACTAATAATGATAATAAATATTGCTAATAATAAGGATAATCATATATATAAGAAAACTGATACTATCAAGATTAATATTTAATTTAGGACCATGATTTCGCTTAGATTTGGGTCTAGTAAAAAAAAAAAATTATTTAATCTGTGGTAAATAAAATAATAATAATAATAATAATAATAATAATAATAATAATAATAATAATAATAATAATAATAATAATAATAATAATAATAATAATAATAATAATAATAATAATAATAATATTATAATTATATTAATAATGATAATAATAATAATAATAATAATGATAATAATAATAATAATAATAATAATAATAATAATAATAATAATAATAATAATAATAATAATAATAATAATAATAATAATAATAATAATAATAATAATAATATAATAATAATAATAATAATAATAATAATAATAATAATAATAATAATAATAATATAATAATAATAATAATGATAATAATAATAATAATAATAATGATAATAATAATAATAATAATAATAATAATAATAATAATAATAATAATAATAATAATAATAATAATAATAATAATAATAATAATAATAATAATAATAATAATATAAATCTATGTGAAAGGCTTCGAAGGAAGAATAAGACGAAGTTGATTTTAGGTTTGGTCAGGTCCTTGTATTAAGATTATGTTGAAGCTCTACTTCATTTTTGTTTAAAAGTTTGCTTGCTTTAATTTCTTTTCAATTAGTTAAATGTCATGAGTTATCTCAAGAATGTTTTTGTACAAAATACATCAAACAACGTCTTTTTCAGAAAGGAATAATTACTTTATAATAAATAGTTATCCTTTTATTTCAAATTTATGCGAAGAAAATAAAGTAATTCCGAAATAATTAAATATTGAATAAAATATTTGAAAATTTGTTAAAATTAAATTCAAATATTTAAGCTACATATTTTATTTTTAGGTAGTTTTGAGATTCTTTTTCTAATTATTTCGTAAGCTCGTCTACTTTATCGAACTTATTTATGGGTGAAAATCCCCGAGGTAGAGATCTAGTACATACATTTCCTAGTAATAAATAATAATAATAATAATAATAATAATAATAATAATAATAATAATAATAATAATAATAATAATAATAATAATAATAATAATAATAATAATAATAATAATAATAATAATAATAATAATAATAATAATAATAATAATAATAATAATTATAATAATAATAATAATAATAATAATAATAATAATAATAATAATAATAATAATAATAATAATAATAATAATAATAATAATAATAATAATAATAATAATAATAATAATAATAATAATAATAATAATAATAATTTTCAACAAGAATCATAAGAGTTTAAATAGAATAGAGATCACCTTTGAAGATTTAACTCGTTCACAGCATAGATTAAATAAGAATGTGGTAAAATTTTACTTTTCGGCAGACTAATTTTTTGTCCATTTTCGATATTTGTTGGGTTCGATTAAGTTGAAAATCGATACTTCGTTATATCGATACATGAAATCGATATTTGGTAATATATATAAAATATATATATATATATATATATATATATATATATATATATATATATATATATATATATATATATATATATATATATATATATATATATATATATATATATATATATATTGTTTTTTTTTATATATATATATATATATATATTTACTTTATTTCTGCCCCTAGCTGCAGCGATAGCACCGCCTCCAGAAAGCCGGCCACCGCTCTTGGGCGGTTCCACAGGTCGAGAAGAGAAGTTCAGCGAAGACGGTACGGGGGGCGTCGAGGGCGGGGCACTCCAGAAGGAGGTGCTCCATTGTGTCCTGGGATATACGACATCTAGTGCAGATGGGGGAAGCAACGTTGTCAAGTTTGAATCTGAATTTATATTGCAAAAGATTTGGGTGGTGACCTGATCTGCTCCGGGCGAGGTTAATTTGGTCTCCTCTGGACAGTGATTCTTCTGTAGGGGAGATGTTTGGGGATGGGGTGTTTAGTAGATTGGTATTGGGGCAGTTTTGTAGATGGGAAGGATATGTGTCTCGTCATGTAAATGCTGGATGGGGGTTGTTTTAGTACATCCAGTGATTATTCTAAGGGCAGTGTTTTGTGTAACTTGTAATTTGTTTAAGTTGGATTGTGATAGTGCTGGGAACCATGCGGGGGAGGCATAGTTTATATTTGTTCTGAGGAGTTGTTTGTAGATTGTGGTAAGGGTGTGTTTTCTGTCGCTGAAGTTGTGTTGGGAGAGGGTTCGGAGGGTGTTTAATTTCCGTTGGGTTGAGGAAGTAATTTGGTCGATGTGGGGGAGAAAGTCATATGTGTGTCGTAAGTGAGTCCTAATATTTTTGGGGTTTTGTTCAGGAAGACTATTGGGTGGAATATGGATTGGTGGCTGTCTGTGGTTAGAAGAGTGATGAAGATTAGGGGGGAGGCTGTCATTCTATTGGTGAGTAACCAAATTTCTAATAGTTGTAGGTATTCTTGGGTGTGTTGGGTGGCTGTATTTACAAGTGGATGTTGGGAAATGAGACTGATATCGTCTGCGTATGTAATTAGTTTGGTGGATTGGTTGGTAGGGGTGGGCATATCTGCTGTGAAGAGATTGAAGAGGAATGGAGAGAGAATGGCGCCCTGTGGTACGCCGTTTTGTAGTTTAATGGAGTGTGAGAGGGTGTTTTTATGGAGGACTTTGGCGTATCGATTGGTGAGGAAGTTTGAGAGCCACTTTTTGTCATTGTTTTCTAGGGGGGATTGAAGGATTTTTTGTATAAGGATGTATGTGGGGACAGTGTCGAAGGCTTTGTTTATGTCGATGGCTGTGAGTATGGATCTGTGTGATGGGGATTGGTTGAAGCCATTAATAATGTGTTGGGTGAGGGAGGTGAGGGCTGTTGTTGTTGAATGATTGCCTTTAAATCCGTGTTGGAATTCTGGGAGGGTGATGTGTGGGGATATTTTTTTTAATATTAGTTTCTCCAGCAGTTTGCTGATGGTGGAGAGAAGAGAGATTGGGCGATAGGAGGAGGGGGAGTTGGGGTCTTTTTTGGGTTTAAGTTTTGGGAGAATGAATGCTTGTTTCCAGATTGGGGGTATATAATTGAGTTTCCAGGATTTGTTAAAGATTTCTGTAATGAGGAGAATTGCTTTTCCTCCTAGGTGTTTCAGGTGGAAGTTAGAGATTGAGTCTGGACCTGTTGCTGGTGAGTTTTTAAGGGTTTTGATTGTCTCTGATATCATGTTGGTTGTAAAAGGAGGTGGAGGGTTGTGATCTGAGGGAAGTTTTTTTGTTAACCTATTATTGGGGTGGGTTGGTTTACGGGAGATATTAGCATAGTGTTTTGCGAGGCTGTCTGCTTGTTGTTTTGAGGAAGGGAGGGAGTTGTCGGGCAAGGATGGGGATTCGTGTGAGGGAGGGGGGTTGTTTTGTGAATTGTTTAGTTTTTTTGATAACCTGCCAGGTTTTCTTATTATCTATACGTGAGATGTTGCTTTGTAAGTATTCTGTAAACTTGTTAGTGGTGTTGGTGGTTATGAGATTGGAGATCTGAGTGTTTAGGTTAGTTATTTGGTTTGTGGTTAATGTGGTATATGGTCGGAGTTTTCGGAGGGAGTTTCTTTGTTTAATAAGTTGACTGATTTCGGGGGATAGTTTGGGGTTGTAGGATTTTCTGTGACCCTTAGGTATATAGAGGTTGGCTGATTTAATAATTGTGTTGTTTAAATGAATGATGGAGGTGTGTAAAGATGTTATGTCATGTATTGGTGTAGGATTTATATGGGATTCAATATGGTTAGTAAATTCTGTCCAGTTAGCTTTTTTGTAGTTAGTGTATGTGGTGATGTTGGGGGGAGTTTGGTGGGGGGAGGCCAGAGAAATGAGGATGGGGAGGTGATCTGATTGTAGGTCGGTGGTTGTGTCCCAAGTTAGTCTGTGATGTAGGGAGGGGGAACAGAATGTGACGTCTGGGGAGGTAGGGGATTGGTTGGCTTGGGGAGGGATTCTGGTGGGGAGATTTTTAGAGTTAAGGATATTAAGGGATTCTAATTCGTAAAAAATATGAATCCCGGGCATCCGATGGGAAATTTTCATACCAGGCAGTGTGGTGGGCGTTGAAGTCGCCTCCTATTATTATGGGGTGGTTGGGTGGCGAATATAAAGGTTGAAGATGTTGTAGGTGGTCTTGTTCAGGAGGAGAATGGAACAAGATTGGGATTTTATTAATGCGGCGGGGAATGGTGTGGAAGTGTTAGTAGTTGTATTATGATATGGTATGCTATTATGGATCAGTGTTAAAAGGGAGTGGTGAGGAGGTTGGGAAGGGGTGTATATGATATCTATAATTATAAAATATATATATATATATATATATATATATATATATATATATATATATATATATATATATATATATATATATATATATATATATATAATCTTTATAGTATTTATCTTTTTTTATTTATATATATATACTATACTATATATATTACAACTACTGATAAAGTAACAAAACTTAAGTAACCTAACTGGTAGATGGCAAGTAGCCCTAACCTTTATTGATCCACTGTGCCGTAAAACTAGCCCTAACCTTTATTGATTCACTGTGCCGTAAAACTAGCCCTAACTAGCCCTAAAATCCACTGTGCCGTAAAACTAGCCCTAACCTTTACTGATCCACTGTGCCGTAAAATTAGCCCTAACCTTTACTGTTACTAATCTGTGTCTACCTAACAAAACTTTATCCTAACCTAGACTTAATAGCCCCCAAGTAGCCTAACCTAATGGATTATATATATATATATATATATATATATATATATATATATATATATATATATATATATATATATATATATATATATATATATATATATATATATATATACTATATATATATATATATATTAAAGTACTCACAATTCATAGATAATGTCTCGGATATAGCTTGCAGCAACTCAGGAAAACTAAAACTATGGGCATTAGAGAAAAATTTAAACTTTTCCCCAACTCTTACAGCTGACTACTCTTTTAAAAATTTCTGACATCTCTTTTGTTGCAAAATTAAGTTCGAATGTTGTAAGAAAGTTAAGAGAAACTCAATCATGGAGCATATATCCTTATATATCCATTAATTTGTAACCTTTATCCTCAGACGTACATGTAAACACATCCAGCGAGTAGAAAGTTTGTAACGATACTGAGGTCTGTAAACGAAGTTTTGTCAACATTTCTATGTTCTTACAAATAATCGATTTAGTATTACAATATCATACATTGTTCATTCTCATAAAATATCGGAGTGGGCTTAGCTTTTTTCTCTGCTGCCGAAAAGTAAAATAAAGCCAAGAATGTTTACAAGTTATTTAGAGAGAGAGAAGAGGAGGAGAGAGGGAGAGAAGGAGAGGTGCCATACTGATACAGAATGCGCGGACCTCAAACAATTAATTACAAATCCAGAATAACATTGTTTTGATAAAATTAAAATATTTATTCTTATTTGGATGAATAATATATTAACGAATTATGATGA
>JABUQX010004502.1:0-12500 GCA_015478945.1 Trachelipus rathkii
CTTACCGAATAAGATGGAGAGGCGAAGACTCCTTTTGTTTGCTAGGAAGGAGTTTTAAAAAGTACTTATAGAAAATAATTGGACACCAAATAAATAAGATTTCCACAGATATTTTGATTGGGTTGTGCTTTGATCGTTGGGTGAATTATTTAAATAAATATAAATTGTTTTTTTTTAATTTATTCATAGGAAAACCCATTAAAGTGGCAATATGCTGAAAATTATTATAGGAATTGTTAAATAAAAATATATTATATTAGATTTTTATTACCGTATTAAATGTAGGGGTGGTGATCTTGGAGGAATATCCCTCAGAAAGGGGGAGCGGGTTTACCTCACATACCCAAGAAAAAATAAAAAATGTGAAACGGTAAAGTAAAATTATGCAAATAATAGTATAAAGGAAATAAAGTTAGGGAAAGAAATAAAAGTCACCCCACCCACTATCACCCCCCTCACCCCCCGGAAAAAAAAAAATTCCCCCCCAGAAAAGAAGGGGAAAAAGGGATTTTGTTCGGAAAAAAAAGGAGCAAATATAAAAGTAAAATATCTGTGAATCATACCATAAACACATGAACATATATAATCACAATAACAGGAGGGGCGTAAAGATATAGAGAGGAGATAGACAGTGAAATATATAAGACGGCGCCCTCAACCAGATGTTCTTGTAGACCTCCAAGGTTTCGGGGGGCGGGTTTTGGGCATCTTGAAAAGTAAAAATTATTAAATAAATGGTCCCCGAATATATGGAAAGCCTATACTTAATTTATTCTGGTTTCTTTAGCAAAAATTCCACAACCCCTAATTCCTAAAGAATATGAAATTTGGGGGTGTGCAAAACTCATCGTAACCTAAAAAATCAACCATAATAATTTTTGTTTTGGTATTATTAATTTATATTATAAGCCTCGCTTAAGCATTACTGATAAAAATTATTATATGATAAGCATTTTCGTAAGTTTTAGTATATATAATGATATATATATATATATATATATATATATTATATATTATAATATATAATATATAATATATATATATTATATTATAATATATTCAAAATAATGTACATAACGCACATTATTTGTATATTTCAAATGGCTAGTGGGGTTTTGATACCTTACCCTGAGATGGCTACTCAGATGTTACCCTTCGACTACGATCTTGGCTAAAGGAACCCGTTATTTTAACCATCTGAAAGCTTTAGCTTCCCAAGAGGGCGAAAGGCGTGTCTTTGGCCACCTAACATCCGACGGGCCTCCCCGCCAATACTCGGGTCAGGGGCAACACTGGGTAATTTTTAAACGCGGCATCTAATAGATACTTCAATAGATGTTGTGCAACTAAAATGTCAACAATTTTGTATATTTCAAATGTCTAGTGGGTTAATAAATATCTATTATATAGTCCGGTTATAAAATATTACCAGTGTTGCCCCTGACCCGAGTGTTGGTGGGGAAGGTTCCTGTCGAGGTTAGGTGTCCAAGACACGCCTTCGCTCTTCTTGGGAAGCTAAGCTTTCAGAGTAAATTGTATGGTTTTTCCCTTTTAGCCAAATCGTGGTCTCGAGGTAACATCTGGAGTACAATCCTCAAAGAGTAAGGTTAAGGGAGGACCACTTAGGACCATTGATATTATATATAAACGTATAAATTATATATATATTATATATATTATATAATTATATTATAATATAAATATATATATATATTATAATATATATATAAATTAATATATTTATAATTATTAATATAATTAATATTATTATAATAAATACTGTTATTATTAAATATATATATATATATATATATATATATTATAATATATATATATATATAATACTAGTATATATTTATATATAATATATATATATATATTAAATATACAATATAAATATATATATATACTATAACTGTTTTATAATATATATATAGCTACTCACTCCTTAGCTATTAAGTGCATTATCCTCAAATATGAGCTTCCATGGTCTATGTTAGCTTCTCATATTAATATGATTTCTCTATATATATAATATATAATATGATATAATAACTGTATTTTATACTATTATTTATTAGTATATAGAACCTCATTATGACGTATCAAATATAAATAGTTCATTTTTATGATAAATATAGTCTGGATGTATATTGTAATGAAGAGTTATCGTTGATAAAGTATATAATAGAGCACAGATATCGACACAAGTTACAGAGGAGGATGGAGACATGCACTCACGTGACTGACAGATGACAACCATGAGTTATATGCCCATAATTATCACAATACTGAGACTATGAGGTACTATTGAATTCTATCCTTGACACATAGTCTTATTTGTTAAACTAGGATATTTATGTGCGAATATCTAAGTGTGCAGAGTGATCTTTGGCTAATAATATGGCTACCATAGAGTAGTTGTGATTTGGCAGTTAGTTAGGGACATAGAGCACATATTCTCCATAGAACGCCATAGACAACGCACTTGAAGTTTGCACAAGACACAGAAGCATTTCAGGAACACACAACCATGTTTTAGAATGTCATACTTTACATTGTAATAGTATTGGAGATGACACACGGAACACATACATTTTACCTGTAAAATGCACACCCATAGTCCGTAAGGAAAGTTAGGCCTAGTTTTACCCGGGCAGCAGTTAATCCAAAATTAAGGTTAGAGCTACTAGCATTCCCAGTAGCGTTATTAAGTTTTGTTAGGTTTATACAGAGAAAATCTATGCATAGCTGTTAGTTTATATAATACAACAAACCACACATATATATATACACAATACACACACATATCTAATCATAATTTTAATATTAACATATAGTATAATTTTGTTATCACTACTGTTGTTTGTCACAAATCCCATAAGTGTGATTATGTTTTTATTATATATAATAAAGAATGAAGAAGAGAAAAGTAAGAAGAAGTAAGAACCAGACGATTGTATAGGTAAATGAGGTGATTATGCAATAATATATGTGGACATCGGTATCATCTCGACACTTGCTTATACCAGGACTGATTGATTTTAATTAAATTCCAGATTTCCTTAATTAGTTCGTTCTAAGAGATGACGATAATAAATCAAGACGTTGAGTACTTTTCGCTTCTATTCGATATTACCAATTAATCGAAATAATTTAGCAGAACATTAAGGAAAGAGAGAGAGAGAGAGAGAGAGAGAGAGAGAGAGAGAGAGAGAGAGAGAGAGAGAGAAAAGAGAGGAGAGTTGGGGACGTAGGTCATAAGTGGTGTGTGTGTGTGTGTGTGAGAGAGAGAGAGAAGAGAGAAGACGAGGAATGCTTAATACTTTGGATTGTATGTTAAAGTGTAGATAAAAGAAATACAAGAGAATATTGAAGTAGAGAGAGTTTATGATGAGAGGGAGGAGAGAAAGAGATTAGCTTCCACAGTAAACCGTACACTGAGTATAGTTATGTAGGTTGATGTTAAGGGTGTGTATGTAATGTGTGATGAGATAAGAGTATATTATCGTATTACTATTGATTATCATTATTATATATATTTATATTTATATAATGTATTTTAACTAAACGACTCCGTCAGTTTTATTGTTTTTTATTATTTTTCATTAGGGAGTTTTAGTGCTAGATTATATTTTACTATATAATTTAGTATAATTTACCTCTAGTCATTTAGTTGGAATTTTTTTTTTTTTTTTGGCTTCTAGCTCGTATTGGGTAGATTATAGTCTATAGTATTAGTTGAGGTGTGATATGTATTGGGAATGCTGTTTCTTTGAGAGAGTATTTCTGTAAATTATAGAATATTGTATTTTAGGATAAATTATGTTTTCCATTGCGGCGGTAGGCGTCGGGAGCGGTCAGTACTTGTATGTTCCCTATTTTTTTTTCAGGTTTCAATATTTTTGTTCATAATTTTTATGCAGGTGCTATATAGCAATTGTTTACAGTTTTTACATTTTTCTTCCCTATCTAAGTGGTAAGGATAATAGTTCAGTTGGGGGATGTGCGTACTCATTAACTTTTTTTTGTTAGGCATTTTAATTTGTTTACCTTTAGTTATTGATTGTCAATTATTATATATTGTGACTTATTCGTCACGTTCCACCGTGAATGTGCGTATACGGCCTACCTCGTTATCATGATCTTTGTTAGTTGATTTATTATTAGAATTATTAATTATTGTCTTCATTTTTTTGTTATTTGCATCATGATTCTTTGTTACGTTTGCGTTAACATATATTATTGTGTTTTATCATTATTTATATATTATTTCCCTATTTAATTTATTATTATTAATTAAGTTGGTACCTGCACAAGCATATATTTATGACTCGCTTTTCCGCACGCCTAGACGGTTTTTCCGATCCAGTTTTTTGACATGGATTTCACTTTTTTTATTTCCATTCGAGATTTTTATTCTTTCATTATTTCACATTAGGATCTCTATGTGAGCACCCTATTAGTACTAATTTATTATTTCGATTTTTCCATGATTCATTACACCGGCCGATTTTTGACCGGTTTCCCCCCATTTTAACGGTATCTATTATATATTAATATATATATATATTATTATTATTATATTTATATATTTATATATTATTATATTATATATATATATAATGTTATATGGTAAACTGACATTTCCGTCGAACTTTGATATTCGAAACTCGAATTCTTGGATAATATATATTATATTATATATATAATTATTATAATATATAATAATATATTATATATATTATATATATATATATATATATATTATATAATATCTTAATCAAATGTCCAAATGGTTTGAGAGATTAATAGAGTACGAATAGATTGTTTGCGAATAAATATCCCAAAGGTATCATTTTTTGGGATTTATGTGTTTTTTGGGGTATAACTTCACTTAACGAATACCCACAGGTATCCGCCCCGAATGTCAGGAGTCGGGGTTCTTCGGCCTCTAGGGGGACAGGGGGGACTAATCCGCCCCCTCCGGGGATGGTCTCCGAACCCCGCTCTTTGTCTTTGGGTGTCGCGGGCGTTCCTCCGACCATCCCCTCCGGGGGTTATGAAACTCCCCCTCCGTCCCCCCATCGGCTCGAGCCCCCTAAAAAGGGTAAATACTCCATTTTTAAGGGGGCTCGTTGACTCACTGTGCCTTAATAGCCCTAAACTTTACTGATCCACTGTACCGTAAAACTAGCCCTATAACTTTTACTGATAGAGGGTTTAGTAGATGCTGAAATATATAAGCACGATATTTTGGATATATATTAATGTAAATCAGAGATCTTACCTGCTAAATTTATAATTTATATTTTGATACAAAATTAAAGAATGTTTAAAACAGCTTATTATATATACTTTATATATATATATATATAATATATATAATATATATATATATATTTTATATATATTATATATATATATATCATTATTATATAATATATATATATATATAGCACAATAATTTGATATTAATCGTAATCAGAGCTCTTACCTATTAAATTACCTATTGACATTTTGCCTTCAATTTTGGTAATATTTGATTGATATTGCTGCAAACACTAAAAACTATACTCAGCAGGTTTTATTTTAAACCTTCAAATAATTTATAAATATTCCTATTTTAAATTCATTCCTCTAACACCTCCTACTTCTAAAAGTTTCAAAAACATTACTGAAACTTTTAGCATCATTGAATATAAATGTATCCCCAACTGTTAAGTTCTTTCCAATAAAATAATGACAATGGTATTTCGTTAATCAGGTTGATCGATAACATATTATCGGATAAATCGTAAAAATCGATAGGGTCCAGGAACGAATATCCAGTTAAGGCTATATATATATATATATATTTAATATATATATAAATATATATATATATATATTATATTTATTATATATATAATACTATATTAGATAATCGAAATGGGGAAAATCTGTCAAAATCGGTGTTTTTTTTTTTTTTTTAATTAATCTTTTAAAAAACAAAATTTTAGTTCCATTTATATTTAATCAGTTTTTCTCACATTTAGAGTTTTCTTAATGTTTTAGAATAATGAAAATAATAAAAATCTGCAAATGCACCCAAATAATTTTAAGTTCAAAATTCACATATTCAAAAATGAATTTGGGAAAAACCGGTCAGTGGCGTAGGGGAGAGCCGGTCATTTAAATATTATTTGGTTTGTGCTTGTCCAAACTTATTATAATTATACATTTTAATGTTAATAAGTCTATTGGTTATAGAATTAATTTGGATAGAAAAAACAAGTCTTAAGTTATATTTTATACATTTTCAAAAGTTGATTTTTTACACCATTTGAAATTTTATTTTTCATTTTTTTATGCTAAATAAGCCAATTGAAAAAGAAGAATTATGACAGTATTTTTAATAATTTTAATTATAATATTTCAACGTTTTTAACGGAAGAGGTCGGTACTATTACGGTAAGCTAGTAGCACATTTCAACGTGACTTTTTGGTACGAAAAATTTTCACAATATAATTTAAATTCTGAAATTTATTTTATAATTTTAAATAATAATAATAATATTTGCCAAATTTAAAAAAAACTAATCTTTTTTTTTTTTTTTTTTTTTTTTTTTTATATTATGTACGCACATTCACATGAACTTTTTTTTTATCCGTACACTAGATAGAAGAAAGATAAGTATAGAAAACATTAAAACAAATGTCTTATAGTGTACCATTCATAAAAATTAGAATAAATATTAGTGAAAAACTTAAAAAAAAATAGACATTTTTTACAGTTTTACTGACGCGGCTTCCGACGCCACTGACCGGTTTTCCCTGAAATTGGAAAAACTTAATAACTTTTAAAAAATAAGCAATAATTTTTCTAAATTTCTTTTTCATGGGAAATGTTAAAAATAGACTTCCCCAATATGCATCTAAGTCAAAATTGTGATATCTTAATTCTACGAGATTCAACTGAAATATAATTTTTTGCATTTAAAAAAAAATTTTTTTTGCAACTTTTTATATTTTTAATAACTATGTAGGTGTAAGTTTTTACTTAAATTTTATATATGGTTAAAATATATTTCCTATTTGCTACTTAAAAAACCTTTCGAATTGAAAAATTTTTAATTTTAAAAATAATTAACAATATTAATTAAGGACCGGTTCTCCCTCTCCAGAATGTTAAGTATTTATGGTATAATTATTATATATATATTTATATATATATATATTAATATATATATATATATATATATATATATATATATATATATATATATATATATATATACGGTATTATATATATATATATATATATATATATATATAATATATATATATATTATATATATATATATATATATTATATATAAAATATATAATTATATATAATATATAATAATATATAATATATATATATATATCTATATGCAACAGTTAATTAATATTTATGATTAGATAACAAATCTGTTCCCTCAAGGCTATCCTCCTAATCCATCTGCCTTAGCACAATATCAAAATCTAATACTAACTGGAGACTTCAACTCTTACCACCCTGCTTGGCTTAGCAAACATACACACATCAAGAGGTGACACACTAATCATAAACTTACACTTACTCTGTATCCTGAACTCTGTATCCTGAACAACAAAACTAGGGACCCACTACAACTAACCAAAACCCTACATCTAGTATCCTTCTTCCTCCAAATATAAAGCTAAACACAAGCTGATCTTATCGCTATGAGTATCCACAGATTACAATGACTCAATTGCATTCAAATACACCCAACAAATACATCTTTCAAAAATACATATCAATTATACGAAAGCAAACTTACATGAATTCTCTAATTTTGTAGAACAAAACCTCCAATCTTTCCAAACAAGAGACTTCACTTCTCTCACCAGAAGTAATAGAGCAATTTAATAAAATTATATTAAAAGAATAAACAAAATTTATCCCCCATTACCATCGCAGGGCAGGCACTTTAATCCAAATTCATTCCCAAGAATTGAATATCATTAAACTTTGCAGTAGACTGACAAAATAAACCACCAACCCAAGACCAGATAAAATGAATCATAGACCTCAACAAATCATAGACCTAATTACTGCTACACAAAAAAATAACTAGTAACAATCTTAATCACTAAATTATGAAACAGACATCACTAAAATAGTTTGCACTATAAAAATAAAACAGGTCTGATCCTCAACCACATTTGTAAACAAAGAAACAAAATAACTAATCAAAAAGCCAATGCAATATTCTCATGTACCATTTTTCTGAAATGTCACAGTGGTTAAGTGGATGTATAGCAGTGAGTGTTCTGTGAATCACCCGGATGGAAGAGTGAATTGAGAGGTTTTGTGAGGGGATATGGTTGTGAGCCTGACACAGGATGAGTCCTTACATTGATGAGATACCACAAATGTCTCAGTGTTGTGAAACCCTAGAATGGATATTTGGCTGTGACAGGCTCAGGCTCGTACTTAATGGCATGATGGAATGGTGTGGAGCTTTCATTTACGTTTACCTCATGTTCTTCTACCTATTTTTTGTTTCTGGTGTATTCTGGATATAGAATGTCCGTCTTTCAAGTGATATGGATAATCGCCTTGATGTTATTTTTCCTCTAGGGTTCTCTTGGAGGGTCACAGAGTGACAACACTAGTAAAAAAGGGATTTGAATGACACACAACAAATGTAATTTATAGATATATAATAAAAGTAAATATAGTCAACCAATATGAATTTTATTCCTATCTAAGTCCTATTCAGCTAACCTGTTCTAAAATATATAACAAAACCCTTTACCAATATATTTCAAGAAAAAAAACCTTTATAAATATTATATATAAAAAAAAAAAGTAGAGAGAGAAGAGAGAGAAGAGACGAGGAGAGATAGAGAGAGAGAGGAGAGAGAGAGGAGTGGAGAGAGAGAGAGAGAAGAGAGAGAGCGAAGAGAGAGAGAGAGAGAGAGAGAGAGAGCAGAGAGAGAGAGAGAGAGAGAAAGAGAGAGAGAGAGAGAGAGAGGGAGAGAAGAGAGAGAGAGATGATAGGAGAAGCAGAGCAGAGAGAGAGAGAGAAGAGAGAGAGAGAAGAGAGAGAGAGAGAGAGAGAGGAGTAGAGAGAGAGAGAGAGAGACGAGGAGAGAGAGAGAGAGAGAGAGAGAGAAGAGAGAGAGGACAGAGGAGAGAGAGAGAGAGAGGAGGAGATGAGAGAGAGAGGAGACAGAGAGAAGAGAGAGAAGAGGAGAGGAGAAGAGACGAGAGAGAGAGAGAGAGAGAGAGAGAAGAGCAGAGAGAGAGAGAGAGGGAGAGAGAGAGAAGAGAGAGAGAGAGAGCAGAGAGGAGAGAGAGAGAAGAGGAGAGAGAGAGAAGCATGAGAGAGAGAGAGAGGAGAGAGAGAGAGAGACAGAGAGAGGAGAGAGAGAGAGAGAGAGAGAGAGAGAGAAGGAGAGAAGAGAGAGAGAGAGAGAGAGAGAGAGAGAAAGAGAGAGAGAGAGAGAGAGAGAGAGAGAGAGAGAGAGAGAGAGAGAGAGAGAGAGAGAGAGAGAGAGAGGAGTAGAGAGAAGAGAGAAAGAGAGAGAGAGAGAGAGAGAGAGAGAGAGAGAGAGAAGAGAGAAGGAGAGAGAGAAGACAGAGAGAGAGAGGAGAGCCGAGAGAGAGAGAGAGAGAGAGAGAGAGATAGAGAGAAGAGAGAGAATGTGAGCAGAGAGAACGAGAGAGAGAGAGAGAGAGAGAGAGAGAGAGAGAGAGAGAGACTCAGTATCTAGGATTAAATAATGAATAATGAAAATAAAGATGTCTAACTTACTGAACTTAGTTGTTGACTCTGAATAAACCTCCCACTTAATGCAATCTAGCTTTACCTTGGCCCGGAGCATACCTACAGAAGTTTCAGTTTTACTTTGCCAAAAACTGTTCAGTCTCATAAAATAGAAATTAATGGCTGGAAGAACAAGTCGTCCAAAATATTGTTTTGATACTATGTTAGAGCTACTTAAAGTCAGTAATAATAATAATAAACTTAGGAATAATTATTACAAAGTTAATCAATTCAACACAATTTATAGTATAATTTATCAAAAACCACAATGTCTGTGACTTCGCTTTTTTTAACACGTTAATGAAAATTCAAAAAGATGAAAGGAAAAGTTAAAAGTGTCTACTTGAGAAATTTCTTTCTCATGTAGAAATCGTTTGAACGATTAGCGAACCCTGCTGACAATATTTACAGGATTTAATTTTGCTTATCGCACATCTTTTATTATTTTATTATTTAACATAAGAGTTTTATTAATTTATTTACCAAATATATTTTTCTTATTTATATAATAATTAATTATAATTTTAATAATTTTACAACACTAATTTTAATATAGTAATAATTGTTATTTCATTAATTTGTAAGGACATCTTTTTATTTAGCTTTTTATTTGTTTTTGACCGAATATTCACTTCTAATGCATAAATAAATTGTAGTCGGACCGTAGCTCATCTACCACTGTTGCTTTAGTTGCCTCTTACATGTAGTAAGATCAATGGGGTATTTTCTCCCCCCCTTCCTCACACATGCAATTATATATATATATATATATATATATATTTAGTATATATATAAGTATAATATATATATTATTATATATATATTATATATATATATAGTATATATATATATATATATATATATATATATATATATATATATATATCCAATTTTAAATTTGTTAAGATTTTAATATACAGTATTTTCTTATTACTGTATTTTTTTTTTTTTTCTGTTTCGGTTTTGTGATGATTGGTCCAGTTTGCAAGTGTTATCTTATACATGGTAATTTTATTTTAGTAATTTCTTTTATTGTAATTCAAATGCATTTACAAGCTGAATAAAGTTTTTGTTTCGTCTTTTGTCAGTGATGGGCACCTCATCCCTGGAAAGAATGAATGAGGCATTGCTCTATTGTGAATCGAAAACCTTTGATCAGAATTTAAGGAACCTTAATTTGTAACATCCAATTTCTCACAATGTTACATACAATGATTTATTCTGCTCTGTTACTTTATATTGCATTTAATATTAATTTTGTGTTAAATAATAATAATAATAATAATAATAATAATAATAATAATAATAATAATTATCAATTCAATTATCAAAAATTTATTCAGGTTATGAACAACACATAATTATAGGTTTTTATATATAAAGTAGGTCCTATACTACTAAATGCATCTATTTAAATAGTAAAACTGTCCACTGCTCTGAAAGGGGGGGGGGAGCTGCTAAGGGAAACAGTAGTTTCCGTCAAGTCCAAAATAATTATTACAGACCAGAAATTTCAATGCTTACAATATTGATCCAATTAATAACTAATAATAATTATAACAATAATAATAGTGATAAAGTAATTAGATTAATAATAGTCATAAATATTGAAGTAGAATATAGTCATAATAAAGGGACATTAATAACAATAATCATAAAAATAGTAATAATAATTAAATACAGTAATAATAACCTAGTAATAATAATAATATTGATGGAATAATAATAACAATAATAATATGAAGAAATATTACCACTGTTACCATTATCATTGTTATAACTACTACTACTACTACTAAATAATAATTGTAATAATTATAATAATAATAAACAAAAATAATAATCAAAACAATTTTCCTCATAAAATGACAATTGCTATCCCACCACAATTTATTTACAAAAATAGTAATAACTGGAAAAACTTAATTAATTAATTAATAATAATAATAATAATAATAATAATAATATAATAATGTAATAAAAAATTTATCATAATATAATGAATGCAATACAAAAAAAAAATAGCAAGTACACCAGTGGTTAATAATACTAGTTACAATAATACCTGTGATAACAATGATAATGATAAAAATTGTAATTTATTTTAATGATAAATGTAATGAGAGTAATTAGGCTATATATAATAATAATAATAATAATAATAATACTAATAATAATAATAATAATAATAATAATAATAATAATAATAATAATAATAATAATATTTCAGTACAAATTTATATACATTTTATTTCACATGTATATAAAATTAGTGATTTTGTTTCATATCATTGGTCAATTTATTGTATAGTACACAACAACAACAATAATAATAATAATAATATAATAATAATAATAATGCAGTTGATTTATTTTGTTTGCTTTATGAATCAGACAAAAATGAGAAATTGAACTAATTAAGGAGTTTAAAAATTGTCTTGAAAACTGATTAATGTTTTTTTTGAATACTTTTTGTAATCCATCCTACAAAACATGTTCTAATATATATGACACCTACCATCCCACATTTCCTAGACATTTTTGTCCCTCTATGTGGCTTCCTTCTTCTGATCATTCTGGTTTGATTTCCTTCTCTCTCTTTTTTTTTTTATTGTTCAGTTTTTTTTTTTTTAGTAGTATTTGCAATGCAGTCCAGACTCACACTCCTAACTGAAC
>JABUQX010004503.1:0-12500 GCA_015478945.1 Trachelipus rathkii
TTATCTAGGCCAACTCAGAATATTTTTTCTTTTTTAAAATTTACTTTTAAGTATTGTCATTTTCAAAATTATATATTGTGCTCAATAATGACTTACTACTGATTTTCAATGTTCCACTCTTCTCTTGAAACTCTCAATCAATCTCGAAATGTCTAGGACTGCTTCATGAAATCTGTTCATTGTTATATGAGCAAGTCCAAATATCTGATGTTAATGCTATTGCTTGAATTTCTTGCAGCTGAAGTGTTATTTTGTTCTTACCCTTTTTATATATTTTGGATAATCTCTTCTGAAAGTATCTCCTTGTTAGAATATGTTATACTGTGGACATACGTGTGATTTATTAATCTCTAAAATCCAATGTCTTCCAACAAAAGAAAGATAGATTACCAGAAATCAATTCCCCAATTTTGAAATGAATTTCGTGCTTTTTCTATCATTAATTTATCAAATCTTTGTTTTATCAGTTATTTCAAACAGTGCAGGCTGAAGAAATCTTTTTTAATAGGGTTAGAAGTTGATGATATGGTTGACATGGATATCATCTGCTGTGTCTGGATATTTCATGTTTTATTTTTTGCCACCTTTTCCTCTTGAAGGATTCAGATATTTTATTCCTTTAAATGTGTGGTTTTATATGTTTCTTTTCAAGTGATCCAGTTAAAGGTCTTGTGCTATAATATTTTGAACCTTTCCATTGGGTTCCTCTTGATAAGTAATGCATTCCTAGTTGCGCACAAAAGGACACTCAGCTTTACTATTATCGTTTACTTAAATCTTAAATCAATCCCACACTAGAGAAGACTATTCCAGAATGGATTAATTACAGATTTTTCTTAATCATTTTTTAGATCAAAATCTCGTAAAAAAAATAAAAAATTAATATATAATTATATATTATATATATATATATATATATATATATATATATAATATATAATATATATATATATATATAAATATATATATATATATATATAAATTATATATATATATATATATATATATATTATATATATCAGAGTGGGCACTTACCGCTCTTTTTAGTCCGTGCCCCCCGCGAAGCGGAACTAGAATAGGTGCGACTAGGCGGAGGCTGCGGAGTCTCGAGGAAAATTAGCGGACTTGCACGTTCGGATCAAAAAAAGTTTCCGCTCCTTTGTTCCGCACCTTTTTCTTTTTGAAAAATTAAAGTATAGTTTACTTATTAAGAATTCTAATGTTTAGAATAAAGAAATATAATTTTTATTTTAAGTTATAAAAAATTATATTAATCTGGTAATGTAAGTTCTATTTTTTAATAATTAAACTTCCAAAACCAATCACAACCTCCTTAATGGTAACTTAGAAAAATAAATTTTAAATGATTATAGACGGAATGGCTATCCTCTTTATAATTAATTATATTATTACTATAAAAACTAGGCAATATCTAAATCAATCTGTGTAAAACCCAAATATATATTTATATATATATATATAGTTAGGTTATTATATATAATATATATATAAATATATATATATATATATATATATATATATATATTATATTATAGTATAATATATAATAATATATATATTAATTATATATATTTATATATATATATAGTATGTATATAGCTACCGAGCTGTTACGTAACTAGCATCGACTCTGCAGGCGTCGAGGCTTTTCATGAACTTAAATCTAGACGAAAATAGACCTCTTATGGTGGTAAGTGGTCAAAATATTCAGAAGGGAGGCCAGAAAAAAGGTGAGGACCTTAAATGCTCAAGGACTGCCTGAAGAGAACTAACACCAGCACTCCTCTCACCAGGGACATCTTTCCCTTTCAGCATAGTCAATTGTTGTGAGCTTGTTCATATATATGCACCTCTCCCTAGTGTCTGCTGCTGTAGAGCGATATTTTAGTTGGTGGGGATAAGGAGGGCAAAGAAGGTCAGCCCTAACTGCTTTAATTTTGTATGTGCAGGTGGTTTTTGAAGGAAATGACGCCCAAGAAGACTTGAGAGGAAGAGGAAAATCTTTGAAATTTTGTAAATATTCATTCAATTTTTCATATTAATATTTATAAAAAATTTTTTTGTAAGGATATATACTATTAAGTATTTAATATTAAAACCTATTGAAGTCGCACATTATTAGCGTAAGACGTGCGGACGTGGACTTGCGATAGCGGAGGTTTGATGCAAATAGGGCGAGGAGCGCTTTAGCGGACTTTACGTTTTCTCGAGTGCGAAAGGTTGCGCAGGGAGACTACCCTAAATGAGTCGGGTGCCCACCTCTGATATATATATTATATAATGATTTTCTTTACAGTTGTACTACCCTCATCTCACGGGCAGAGCCCGTATTCAAGGAGGGGTGTTTACCGCTCAGGAAGTCAAACAACTAATATAAATTACGTAATTGAGCACAGAACGGCAAAGGAAATTAAAATTAGCAGGAAATTAAGAGATGGAAGAGAGTTCCACAGAAGAGAGAGAAAGAAGGAGCACCGCAGCGAACTAGCCTGGAGTTACCACTTTCAACACAAAACTCATGTGCGGAACAGCACCCCTAAGTTCTTTCGAGGGCGACGTTAAAGGTGGAGGGGTACGCGAGGATGATAAAGCCCCTCGAGCAACCTTTGCCGCTGAGGTACCTATAGAAAAGAGATAAGCACCAACATCGCGCCGCAAAGATAGAGGTCAGAGAACTGAAGTGCAGAACCAGTTTATAAGGCCTTTTTGGCCTTTGATCGACCCATTCAAACAAAGGCCGGGTTGAAACCAGAGCCCCCCCAGATATGAGGAGCAAGTACCCATACAAGGCGCGGGTGAGGCCCTTGTAATAAGCTGGAGACAACTGAGAAGAGAAAAAAAAGTCCCGCAAGCTTAAACAGAACTCCCAGTTTCTTTGAGGCCCCCTAGCAACCGTTGTGATGTGAGGTTTCCAAGACATTTTTTTTGTTTATGTAAAGGCCAAGGATGTTTATATTTCAACAGGGAGAGACGAGAGAACCGTCAAAAGAGAAAGGAAAGTTTAGAACGTGTCTTAGAGAGGGAGATTTGTAGAAGTTGAGTTTTTAAGAATTGGAATTTCATACGGTTGAGACAACCCCACCTGAAAAATTATATCTAGATTAGCAAGATAAAATCGATAAGATTAGACGAGAGGCATTCAAGAAGTAAAAGAAGGAGCAGAATTGAAATGAGTTGAAGAATGAAGTGGTCGTCGAATCATACGGCATATGAGTGGATAAGAGTTAGATGTGCAGGTGAGAAGATCATAATGAAAAGTAGGAATAAAGTAGGAGATAAGACAGAACCTGAGGAACACCACTATTGACAGAAAAAGAAGAAGAAGATGCCAAATCAACAACAGCCGATATTTTGAGCGATTTTTGAAAGGAACTAGACATAAGTAAACGCGAGAGAAGAGTAGTCAAAGGAGGGGAGCTTGGAGAGCAGTGACGCGTGCCATACCCGGTCAAAAGCTTTGGATATGTCAAGCGCCACCACGCAAGTCTCCCCGTAGTTCCTAAGAGCGGAAAACCATAAATCAGTAAGATAGGAAAGTATATCGCCAGTGACCTCGAGCGCCGAAAGCCGTACTGGCGATCTGAAAGAATGAAATGAGATTCCAGATGATCTTAGAAATGGAGAGTTGAGAAGAGTTTCAAATATCTTAGATAGGAATGCAAGTAGAAGCTATAGGGCGTAGTTAGAAGGGATCAGACGGCTTCCTTTTTTCGGAATAGGTTGGACCATTGTGCGTGCTTCAAACACTGAGGAAAGTGTTAGTATTGAGACATAGAGAATATAGTTGAACGAGAGGCGGGGATAGCACGGAAGCACACTCCCTCAAAACTCGGGGAGGAATGCCATCCGGGCCACCCGCCTTCCTAACGTTCGTAGCTTTCAGGAGCCCATGCACCCGATCGAATGTAATCACAGGCAAAGGCATAGGACACCTGAGAGGAGAAAGGAGGAAGGATGCAGGAAGAATGCCAGAATCGTCCAGGGTTGAGTTAGAGGAAAATAGGAGGCCGAAGAGATTGGCCTTTTCAGTTGGAGAATTAGCAACAGAACCATCAGAGCGAATAAGAGGAGGAAAGACAGATTTACAGAAGTTGTTAGAGATGTTTTTGGCAAGAGGCCAGAAAGATTTGTCAGTAGGAGAACCAAGGAGGTTAGCGCACTTTCGTTTGATGAAAGCCCGCTTTGCTCGTGAAAAGTGAGTACCCCTGCAAATTTTTCTAGGAAAAAAAAATGAGCAAGAGTGAAAGGTGAGAAAGAGAATTTTTCCCCCCCCCCCATACGCACTGTCTCTAGCCTGAAATGGCCAGAGAACAAGCACGATCGAACCATGGATTATGAGGAGAGAAAGATTTAGTCGAAGAAGGAATGAACCTGCTCATCCCATCAACGATTACAGCTCCCACCTTATCGGCAGAAGTCGAAGCGTTACCAGAGACAAAGCAGTCACTTCCAATTATGAGTTAGCGTATAGAAGCAAGCGCAAAGCCCCCCAATCGGGCCCGGATCAAAGTGCCAGAAAAACGAGTAGGGCAGGATGGAGCTGATTTGGAGAGAAAGTATTTAAAATTAAGAGATATATGGTTGTGGTCAGATTACGATAGTGAGCGGAAAGTGGTGTATTTAAGAGAGAGACTAGTGGTTGACCATAGGTCAAAGTGTTCAAGAATTGGTTTGGACGATCCGGGAATGTGTGTGGGTTCTTTAATTAGTTGCTCCAGATCGTTTTGAGAATGCTGAATGGATTCGGCCTCCTTCCCCACCTAAATCCGGTATTGAGAGGAACCCCAACCATTCAGTGTTGTGTACATTTGAAATCCCCTAATAGAGGACCTCAGTATTTTGATGAGAAGATATAACAGTCTTGTGAGAAGTAGTTCGATGCTACAAAAAATGGCGTGAAAATCTGTTCTGTTAGGAGGAGAGTAGCAGAAGCACAATATTATTGTAGTAGAAGGAAGGAAGATTTTAAGCACAGAACATTCGAAGTAGGGAGATTCGAGATTCTCAGACGTAGTTACAGGAGTGTTTATGGTTACATAGGACATACTCCCCCTTTAGACGGAAATTATGAAATAAGTTATAGTTGGATTTACATTAAACGAGTTAGAGGATGAATTCTTTAGCATCTGTGTCTCAGACAGGAGCAAAATGTTAGGGTTAGGTTAGAGAGTGTATTCACGGATGAGAATAGAGTTTAAGGCCGCGGAGTTAGTAAAGTCTATAGAAAGCCCTCGCCTGTGCAAAAACTGCATTACAACATTACACAACAACCACACCAAACCGAAAAACAAACAAAGACAAAACAGCCAAAAAAAAACAGGTTTTAAATTATTCCACACACTAAAAACCGAAATGTTAAAACGATTAAAAACGTCCTGTTGTATAAATAAAGTTATGTAAATATGAAAATTTAATAAGTTTAAACCCTCACACACTCCGACGCAAAAGCAAAAAATACGCAAAAAAAAAAAAATCTACAATTATTCAACATTAAAAAGTTACTGTTTAAATTAATAATAATCTGACTAAAAAACGTAGGTGCTGTGTTAAAACCCCGTTTAAAATAAATAAAAAAAATAGAACACTAAAAACCTTAAGTTAAAAAGACTAAGAAAAAAAAAATATACCCTAGTTACTATCTAAACTACGTATTGCACAACAATCCTAAAAACTAACTATTGCTTTCTAACATAATAAGCTATCAAAATAACTAAAAAGTTTCAAAGTTAAAAATTAAAACGGATAGCTTATCTTTTAAAAAGATGATCAAATTCTTCAAATATTAAATCCATAGAAGTTAAAAACAATTAAAACCGGAGACGTTCAATGTACAAATTACACTTAGAGGCAAAATAACTAAAACATTACAAACACACTCAAATTATCGGAGCTCCAGTTAAGCACAACCTATCACCACACAGTCTAATCACACTATATATATATATATATATATATATATATATATATATATATATATATATATATATATATATATATATATATATATATATATATTAATATATATATATATATATATATAAAAAGGTAAGTATAAATGGAAATATCATTCTCCGGCCGGAGACTCCGGCCTCCGGCCGGAATTAAAATTTTCATTCTTCCGGCCTCCGGCTCTCCGGCCTCCGGCCAAAATTACTCTCCGGTGCATTCCACTAATTATATATAATATATATATATATATCTAATATATATATACACATATTATATAAATTTATTAATTATATATCTAAAGAAACGAACATTATCTACAATAAACTTAGATTTGCCAAGTACCTCAATATCATCAGGAGCATTTAGAAGAGAAATTACTGCAAAGTTACTTAGTTTTTATAATCCTATATTTTGATTTATTTGAGTAAATTTTATTTAAATAATACTATCTGTATTTGCTACACTGTATAAATACTACACGAGGCTATTATTATATTTTGGTAAAAGATGGGCTATGGGTTATATAAAATAATTTCTTCCAGCAAAGTTAATTAAGGAAAGTAATTCCGGTTCCGGCCGGAATTTTTCAAAATTTCGGCGGAACCGGAACCGGAAAAAATGTCAAATTCCGGCCGGAATTCCGGTACACCTCTAGAACAGACACAAAAAATTTTTTGTTAGTAGGAGATTTTCTGCAATATTTACTTATTGCAGTTTACGGCATAGTGTAATACACTAATCTCAATACACAACACTTCACTACAAACATAGCCAACACATCCAACAGAACAGTCTTTAACAAACAAAATCACCTTTTCTCATGGCTTCTCGCATTTGGAAAAGCCGTTTGTACTAGGAGCGAAACCATGCCTTCACAGTGGCAAGCATTTCCGGACATATGTCACGCTAAGCAGGCTTCGCTATCGGACCTAATATTCCTGCACCTCCATTGGTCAGAAACCTACAAATACTTTCCCTGACCAAGTACCCCAGATTAGCTTGCGTTAAGGAATAATAAATAATAAATATATTATAATATATATATAATATATAATAATTATATTATATATATATATATATATATATATATATATATATATATATATATGATATTATATATACGGTTATATATATATTATAATATATATATATATATATAATATATATATATATATATATATATATATATATTATATATATATATATACTATATATTATATATTATAATAAATTAATTATATATTATTATATATATATATATATATATATATACTATCAATAACTAACAACCATATATATATATATATATATTATATATATATATATATAAAATTAGACTTAATCAATTTAATTATCATGAAGTTTCACATGGTAATTTATTTCCTATTATTGTACTTGAAAATGATATCCCTAATTTTTTTATAAAAAATTTTATGCACTGTTAATGGCTGATACCCATTGCTTTTTTTTTTTATTTGATGCATAATTAGTTTGAGTTTCAAAAAATTAAATGGAATTTTTGCCTTCAATGTATTGGCGGAAGGAATTGGGGATAAAAACTTTAAAATTCTGCCACAATTTTTTGTGGAATATTTTTTTAAAACAAGGCTACCATTAAATTCGTCTTCTTTCTGATTCCAACGATATATAATACTATCAATTTTACTATTAAATTGAGGGAGATATAAGTGTTTTTTGATTTGGGATGAAGCCCCCCCCCTAAAAAATATACACCCTTATAAATCAAAAACTACAAGTCATAGAGTTCTAAAATTTTGCACCATGGAGTCAGGCACCAAAAAGAACCTTATGCACCAATTTTTATCACAATTGAAGAGGTGATGGTGTAAGGGGCGTGGTGATTTGTCAGAGATTGACCCTTTAAATAATTTTTTAATATAACTACATTACATAACATAACCTAACACCGGTAACTTAAATCTTTTGCCAATTTTCTTAAATTTAATTAAACTAACTTGGGGTACTAATTTCTAAGTTTTAATATGGAATTTGGTATATAACCCCATTCTTTAATGAGAGAGTGTGATGAATAATTATTTCAATGACAGCATATAGTGAATAGTCATGCAGTTATGCATATACTTATTATTTAATTATCACTTCTAGTAGCCCCCAGACATCTGCATACATTTAACAGTAACTCTTTGTATTAAATATCTTAACCCAAGATGCATGGAATAACTATATGATTATTTGTGTTGGTGAATGTTGAAGTATTAATAGGGTTAATAATAATAATAATAATAATAATAAAAATAAAAGTTTTATTTTTAACTTCAATTCTCTAAATATTTTTTCCTGATTTTCATTTAATTTTCTTAATATAACTAGTCTAGAAAATAGTTTGCAAAGAAAGCAATAGGCATATTTATATTTATTATTTTTCTGACCAGTTTCGTCCGTAAACTTCGGACATCAGATTTTCGATTCTAACATTTGAATGAATTTATATAATACAAGATTTTAAAAAATTAAAATTACAAAATTTCAAAATTTTGACATATTATTTTTAATTTAAGTGACAATACGTTAAACTTTGTTAATCTCGTTTTAGATGTTTTATGTAATATGAAAATAGCTGAGGCTTATTACATAAAACATCTAAAACCAGACATTAACATAAAGTTCAACGTATTGTCACTTAAATTAAATATAATATGAAAGCTAAAATCTAAAATCTAATTTTGTACTTTTAATTTTTTTAAATCTTGCATTATTATAATTCATTCAAAACTGTTAGAATTGAAACCTTGAAGATGTCGGGTTTACGGAGAAACCGGTCAGAAAACAATTTAAATATAAATATGCCTCTTGCTTTCTTTGCAAACTATTTTCTAGACTAGTATTAGAAAATTTAAATTAAAATTTATGAGAAAATATTTAGAGAATTGGAAGTTTAAAAGTAAAAAACTATATACCATATATAAAACAAAAGCTGTCAGAACTTTTCTAAATAATAATAATAGCAATTCCCCCCTAAAAATTATTTAGTTTAAAGGAATAAAATGGTTCACGAATGTATGAACAAAAACTTATTACAATAAATTTTATTAATAATTATAATTAATAATATTTCTTTTAATTTTTTTGTTCATACATTCGTGCAACATTTTATTTTTAAAAGAAAAAGTGGCATGAAATAATAATAATAAAAAGTATACTTATAAATTTATTTTATAATTTCCTTGTTTTCACTGGAGTAATAATTATTATATTATTATTATTATTTATTATTACTAACCCTGGTTAATACTTCAACAGACACCAACACAAATAATCATATAGTTATTCCATGCATCTTGAGTTAAGATATTTAAAATTTTAATATCGTGTACAGGAAAAAAGATTTCAACATTTGGAGCTTAGATATAAACTTTTGTATTGGAGCCACAATGTGTATAACAAAATTAAGATAGCTGCCTCTCTAAAGGGAAATGTTTATGGAAGATTGTGAAAATTTTTTTTATTGACATCAAGAATCCAATTATAGGGCATCTTACCAAGCTCAGGAAGTGGTTCTCTGATAACTTTCAAGAGCTTGATTCAATACTTTCAATTGGGTTGTGTGAATCCCAAAAAATGTGAAATGGCTGATATGCCATAAGAGCCTGGAGCACGGGCAGAGGCACTTCTTAAACTTCTCTCCAATGCATTTAATTTTGGAACAAGGCAGATTTTTCATTTTTTTAAAAGCTGAAAATTCTCAAATTGCATATGAAGTGAACTTTCAAAATAAAAACAAAGCAAATAAGGCTAAACCCTAGACAGTAACAAATTTTTATTTTGCTTATCAAAATATATATATATATATATATATAATATATAACTATATAATTATAATAATATTTATTATAATATATTAATATATATATATATTTATATATATTATTATATATATACTAATATATATTTTCTATATATATATTAGTGATGGACATGACATCCGCATCCGCGGAACATCCGCAACTAAATTGACATCCGCATCCTCTTTTTAAAAATGAGGATGCTGAGGATGTTTTCTACATTTGATTAAATGCATAAAAAATATTATTTGTCATCTTTATCATTTAAGTTTATGGGAATATTGTAATTTTGAATTCCGATTTATATATATTGTAAATCTAATTTTGGGATTTGTTTTGTTTCAGTTTAATTACACTTCTAATTGAATATTGTTAGTACAAACACTTATGATGATTTTTATGTTGTGAAGATTTTCTATAATATTGAGATACAGAGCTACAACTTCTGACGAATTATTCCTTTTTCTTTGGAAGATTGTGTAAAGTAGATGAATCACCATTTCCACTAAACGGTAGGAAGGGTTCTATAAATCTTGTTTCTTTGGAGCATTGGTCAGTACTAGCAATTTAATTGGCCTACTATTTTATTATTATTTTCTAGATTGTCTATCATCATCGCCCAATTCCACCATCTTAATTTTGTAAAAGGGAAACCAAGTTTTTATATTACATAACAACCTCTGTTAGTCAGGGGTAAGTGTATTCACAGTATATTAAATATTATTTACATTTTTCTTTTATTAGTTGAATTAAATATACCATATTTAATTCTTTAAATAATAAATATAAAGAGTATGGTAGTTTACTGATTATATTAACTTCCCACCAATGGACAATTCTTGGGGCATGCTAGGTGTGGAGAAGAATTGATAAATGAGAAAAACATATAGAGAGTTGTGTGGTGTGAAGAAAGGGGTAAACGAAAGAATAAATGAAAAGTATGTTGAGATGGTTGGTCATGTGGAAAGGATGAATGATAGTTGGTTTTTTAAGCGGATGTATTGTGGCGAGTTTGTTTGAAAACCGACTGGCTGGGAGATCGAAGAAAAAGTGGTTTGGAGAAATGTGGTTTGGCAGAGGCGAGAAGAAAGGGGCAATAATAGGAGAGAATGGCGGGTTTTGTGAGGGGGTATTGGTTGTGCCACCTGGGTCAAGGGATGAACCCTTACACTGATGATTTACCATAGGAAGGTCGTCGCAGTCCGTGTGAAAGCTATAGGGTGGATTTCTGAGCTGTCCATGAGTCCTTACTAATTAATGTAAAGGCTGGGCTTTTTTTTGACTTTTGTTTTTTTCTACTGCTTTTCTTTTCTGATGGCAGTACGCCTTACCCACAGTCTTGGGGAGAAAAAGGTAGATGAGAATATATTATATATTATATATTATATATATTTATATATATATATATATATATATAAATATATATAATATATATATATATTATATTATATTATATATATATATAAAGTAATAATAATATATCAGATCATGTAATGTTAATTATATATGCCTAGAGACTAATAAAACTTTATTTCAGTACTAACTCTTACTTTATATTTTGCATTCTTTTACATAATGTATTTACAAAATTTTCATGCTTAAATTACCCATAAGACTTGAAAAGAAGACTGAAAGTAATTAAAAAAAAAAAAAAAAAAAAAAATTTTTGGCTATGGTTTTTTTTTTAAAAAAAACGTTTTTTTTTCTCCCAACTTATATATATATTATATATTCTATTTATATATATATATATATTAATTTTTACTCAGATAAACTTTTTTTTTATTATATTAATATATTTATAATATTAGGATTAGTATCGTATCTTTTCGTTAGTATCGGGGACCATTTTTGATGTACGTACTTATCCGATACTTCTTCTTTGGGTATAAAATTATGTGCCAATGTTAGATTTCATAATAAATTCAGTTCGATATAGATGCTAGTACCAAGTTTATCGTTTTTGTTTTCTCGATTTACTTTTTAACTTAGATTTTGAGCGTTTCTCCAACTTGGTGCGTAAAATTTAACTATTTGGACAGCCATTATTTTAATTTATACAGATTTATTTACTTTTTTAGTGATCAATAGTATTTGTTTTGTGCGTAATTTTCGTTGAGAACGTGTGAGTGCGTTGAAGTGTTTTAAACTTCGGATTATTCATATGTGTAGATTTTGCTGTAAATGGGTTTTTACTTTAAAAATTTAGGTTTCATGGCAGGAATAAGTTATCCATTTATCTTAAATACTTACAAATGTTTCTGTCTTTTTTTTTTTTTTTTTTTGTAGCGTCGACTCTCATATCAGATTTGCACAGCCGTGGCTTTCTTTTGACTTTACAAACATCAATGGCTTGCCCTCTAACTCTGCATCCATGGAATACTACCTTCAATCTAATATTTATGCTCTGTGAGAAGTGGCTTAAGAATTCATCTTCAACTCAGTTTAATAACATAAACTTATTTTTATGTAGTTTGAAGGTGGAGGATTGTATGTAATATAAAATCTATAAAACCGTGAATTGATTTATAGATTTCCTGTGTCAGAAAACCTTTTTTTTACTAAATATTTTATGTTCTGTATATTTCTAAAAAAGATTTTGCTTTTTGATTTTTATATTCTAAGAGACCTGTTATATTTTATAAAATACTGAGGTTTATTTAGGGGATTTAAAGACAAAAATTGAATTGTTGGATTTTTAGTTAC
>JABUQX010004503.1:17500-40000 GCA_015478945.1 Trachelipus rathkii
AACATATATTTATCAAAGACATGTATCATATATTGAAGATTTGTTTTATTTCATATAATTATATTATATAAATATAATTATATATATATATATTATATATATATATATTTATAATATTTATATATATATATATATATATATATATTATATATATATTTATATATATATGATATATTATATCAATAATTGTGATGATCTTGAAAAATTAAAAATCATTAAAATTTACCAAATTGTGTTAACATATCTAAAATGGATGTGATTATGAGATTACATTTTGGAATCAGAATAAATAATTTATAATTGAAGTAGAAATTTCAGTACAAGTGTGATCTTAACCTAATACAAGAAGTACCTAATTGTCCTTAATCTTGAACTCACATCCACAAAATAATTAAATGGAATAAAAGTTTCCCGTAGTTAGTATTAAATAAACTTATGAATATAAGTCTAAGATTAAATGAAGAATTAGAATTAGAATTTATTTAGGTATAAGTTTTGCTTATAAATATTTCTGTTTAATATTACTTGACTTGATGACCTTAGCTGAAAGGATTTATGGCTGTTTTTTAAAATATAAAACTATTATGTTTAATTGAGGATATATGTCACCTGAATGTAAAAGTAGGACCTTGTATATTTGTTTATTTTTGATGTAATTCAAGTATGGTTACTTTTGTACCAATATAAATATCAGAAGAATGGGAATCTTTTTTTAATTTCCTTTATGTATGAGATTTTGATGAAATTTTTTAAAAACAATACAGTAAAGAAGGAAAATGGAATTCAGCTGTTTTTATAATAAATCATCGTCGAGAGAGTCTGGAGCTAAATTTTCATGGATTTCTTTCCATGCAATTAATATTTTTATATTATTATTTATGTTAAAAATTAGCTTGACTCTTATCAAGAAAGTAGGTTAAAAAAAATTTTATTCAAAATAAGAAAAATTAAAGTTTTTTTCTACTGAATTTTTAAGTCTTCAGAGTGTAATTATTCATGGTTTTGCTTTAAATGTATTATAGATTATGTGAGTTTGGGATGTTTTCAGTTTGTTTTTGTTTTTGATGTATGTGATGGATTTTTGTGGATTTTTTGATGGCTGGTAATTTAATGGTAGGGTTTTTGTTAACGTTTAAGATAATTGTTGTTGATGTGAGTTTGATTATTGTGTTTGATTTGTGTTGTAGTTAGTATGGTTGTGTGGTGTGAGAGATCTGTTCGGTATAATCTCAATTATTTAATGTGTGATAGGTGTGTGTATGAATTGTAATGGATCTTTTAGTAATGTTTGGTTATTACCGTAATTATGACGGCACTAAGTAAATTAATTTCCAAGACGTTTCTTACATGCTGGAACAGAACTATATGATATGCTTAAAAGATTGTTGAACAAAAAGTTCGCCCGATCCATATGACGCTGCTGAACTGCAATCAGGAAAATGTTGAACTGATTTTCAGGGCAAAATAATCATACTGTTGAAGCCATTTGACATTCACTTAAAACAAGCCATTAAACGTGAATTAACAGTCGCCCAAGTGATCCCTTCCATTTAGCAATAAATCTATTTTTAAAAAGGCAATTAAAAGCAAAAGCTTCAGTGGAATAATTCCACTCGTTGAAGAGCTTAAGAAATCAGTAGAAAAAAGGCTTTCTAAGTTTCCATGTGATAAATCTTTGTGTGTAGCTACTTTCTGTGAGATCTGCGATTCAAGCTAGAATTTGAACATAAATCAGATGAATCAGTAAAAAATAGGGTCGTTGAGGCATGGAAAGAAGAATGCATGAAAATTTAGCTCCAGACTCTTCTGCTGACGATATTTATGTAGTGCGGGAAAGTGAAGCTGAAAGGCTTCCATTTGCACTTCTTTTAATGGTATTGTTTTATAAAGAAATTTGTGGCAATCAAAATCTCATACAGAAAAAGAAAAGTGAGAGGAAAAAAGAAAGTCCCATTCTTCGACGATGTGATTATTCTTACATAGAAGTAAAAGGGCTACCATACTGGTAATCATCATCTAATGTTATTTATATAAGACTAAATTGTGAATACAAGAATTTGCACTACTTATAATTGACCATTGAAAGACAATGAAGTATATCCCTATCAATTTGGCTGGAAAATAACACTGATTGACATAGTTTAATGAATTGTTAAGAAGGACACTAAAGTATTCTATATTATATATATTTTTACCTTTCAGTTGTACCATCCGATCAATGCTTATGTCTGAAAGTTGATGAGTAATTTTTTAGTTAAAACAGGAAGTGTATGATAATATTTAATTGATAGCCATCTAAATATATAAGAATAGGATTTTATTCTGCGCCCTGAAAATAAGGGGAGAAACTTGCTATATCGTATTCATTATTCGTGGTCATTTTAATCTTAGAGCTTAGTTCAAATGAAGTTTACTTTGAAGATATAGATCTTGAACGTACCGGAACCTTTCAATTTTACATTTAAATTAATATTTTTAGAATATTATTGTGAGGGTTATTGGGAATGGGTTTGATATGATAGGTCAAGAGAATAGTTATTTTAACTTTGATTTTGATTACTTTTGTATTTATGTTATAACACTGGATTAAAACATTGGATGATAATTTCTTTTGTTACGGAATGTAGGTGTTTGCAATGTTGTGTTGATAATTATCTTGATGTTGACTAGTGATGTCCAAAAAGTAATCGTTTTGTGTCAGTATTCATCAATTCTGGCTATATGTGAATTATTGTTGTTAATGAACACAGTATATTGTAAAATTTTGAGTTATTGTGTTTTTATTCTTTTTCAAGAGGTCTTTATCACATATTATTAGATTATGATACTAGATTACTTAGTTAGTATATTTAATATAAATAATATTTGTTGTCATGAATGATGATGATAATTATTATTATTTATAGGAGATAATGTATTATGATAATTTAATTGATTAGGTAATGGTGTAGATAGTTATGATGATATATATATATATTTATAATATGAGTTATATATATATATAATATATATATCTAATCTAGTATATATATATATTTATTATTATGGTTTGTTATTTGTTATATTTCCTGTTTATTTTTTATTTATTGAAGGATTTTTGAGTAGAATCCAAATACGTCTATATAAGTAATGAATAGTATACCTATGTCTGTGAGAGTATGATTACCCTATTGTTTCAAACATATAAAGCCATTTCTTAAGTAGAATCTAATTTGTAGATTTGAAGATGAATTGTTTGTATAAATAAGTATGTCTGTTGAAAAATAAGGGCGTGGTAATTATGGGACAACAATGAAGTTTAGATAAATTTAAGTAGAAGATGGTTATTTAATGTTATATATTATAGCATGGACCTACGATGGTAGTAAACTTTCTCTTCATATGACATAGCGTCTGGAATATCCCTCATCAAGCTCCAAACAATAGTCGCCATTCATTATAATCCCACTTTCCTGTAACTCATCCATGAACTTTAATCTTGATGGGAAGCGTTCACCCCTGCTCATCACTTAAACATCGCCGTAGGTTATCCCCCGATAATTTGCTTAGGTAAATAATGTAAGGTAAGTGCAACTTTATACTCATTCTACATTCCATGAAATGAAAAAAAAAGTGGTCTAGCAGTTCCACCTTGTAACAATGGTTAGTGTTTCTTCGGCTTTCCTTTCCCCCAGAAAATTCTGCTACATCGAAAAGAAATCCACGCTTCTTTCTCTAACACAAGTCATTGTTTAGCAAAAGGCGCAGCATCACGGAAGTGTCCCGTATTTGTGGTCATTCAAATACCCAGCATTTTCTTTCTCGTCACTGCAGAACCAGGAAACTTGAGCATATAGTAAGTGGAGCATCACCATCATTGGTCCAGGGCCCTTCACAAATTGTTTTCATCTAAACCAAGTTTTATTGATGAGTGGAAGGTTAGCATGATGTTTTCTCTTCTGTACAATTTGGTCACGTTTACGATGTTTCTTGCCACCTGGCGTCAGAGGTTTCCCTCGGTGGCCATTCTTTTTTGTGGTTCAGTGATCCTTTGCCTCCCGCCTGTCCCAATAGCACAGGAAAGCAGGTATATTTTGTGAAACCTGCTTGCTGACTGAGCAGAAAAATGTTTACCATTTTGAGGTCGACCGCATATTTACCATCCATGTACCAGATATGTAAGCCTCTTTCCAAACTGTCCTTTGATTTGTGCATTACTTCCTTCTCTTCATGCCGTACCGAGTACCCTACAGGAACCGAAGCATACCTGTTGCCGTTGTTAACAACACATATTTTAAACTGCTCTTGGAAGTGTCAATAAACAGTCGCCACTTACCTGCATCGTATGCTGGGAGTCCCATAGCGAGTAGTAGGCCTGCAACTTCACTGCAATACACAAGGTTACCATCTGACTGGAAGAGCCTCCGCAGCTCTGCTTCTCTTTTACGATAAAATGTTACTCTTGTGCCATGGTCAGTAGCATTTTTCATGCGAACCTCGAACCAACAGCTCAGGACAAACTTCGGCAAATACAACTCATACAAGATCGTTCAGTTCACCCTGGGTGAACAATGACGGACCATCCGACTGAATTTCAGATGGATGATAGACATCATCCAGGCCATTGGCATCCATACATGTAGACGTACTAAAGTTACCACATGCTTCCCGAATATCGACCGCAGTAAACTTGCTGCTACTGTAGATATATGCGGAAGGTAACGTCTATACAGCCTACTTAGTGCGCACATGAATTTTGTCATTCCTAGGGAATATGCAAAAATAGGGATCCATGATTGCACGAAAACGGGATGTGATACAGCAAATCCGAGAATATATATGGAATCAGCACCTCCGAATTACTATATATCTGCTACAAAAGTCCATCCAAGAAAAATTTCACCTTTTTTTGTTGACCAGTGTAAGTTTTCTTTATTTTTCCCTAAATGGATGACCGAACTTTGAAATAACTATTCGGCCGAATTAGTGAAGTGATTATTCGGCCAGATATTTCGTGTATTCGGCCGAATACCTTTTTAGCCGGAATATTTCGGTATTCTGCTTTTTCACTATTCGGCACATCCCTAATATATATATATATATATATAGTATATTATATTATATTTATAAATTAATATATTAAAATATATATAAAAATAATAAAATATTTTGAATTATATATTATAAAATAATATATATTAATAATAATAAAAATTATATATATATATATATATATATATATATATATATATATATATATATAATATATCTCACTTCAACCTTTTGACCCCCCTATTTGAAATCCTGCCACGCCCATATATATATATTATATATATAGATATATATATATATATATATATATATATATATTAAAATAGTAATATATATATATAATATATTATTATATATATATATATATATTATATATATATATATATATATATATAATATATAATTATATAATAGTATATAATAATAATATATATCTGTACCTTTCATTAAAAAATGAGTTGATGGAAAAAAAACTTTCACATAATAATTTACAGTTCTTCATAAGACTCGTTGAATCCTCGATGACTTAGAATCAAAAATTTATTCACTGAATTTTAGTTTAAAATATATAATAGATAATATATAAATATATATATATATATATATATATATTAATATATATATATATATCTATATATATATATAATATATATTATATATATATATATAATATATATATATATATTATATATAATATATATATATTATATATAATATATATATATATATATATATATATATATATTAATATATAGATATATATATATATATATATATAATTAGGGATGTACCGATACCAGAAAAAGAGGCCGATACGATAACCATACCGATACTCTATTTTTTGAGGTGCCGATACCGTTACCGATACTTTAATTAATATTAATAAATACAGCAGTAATAAGATGAAGACATTTGTGCGACATGCCTAGGCAACTCAAGATTGCATTCCCTTTACAACCAATACTTAGTCATTTATGATTTCATTTGGTGTGTGCCCAAGTATATTATTTTATAAATTTAAATAAGTACCTTTAAGGAATAATAATTGAAAATTATATTAATAACTTTTATGTTGTGTTAAATTTAAAAAATTATTTCCCATTTCCGATTTCAAGAAAGTATTAACAAAGTTTACTACTAGCTTTTAGTTTAACATGATTACCAATACAAGAAGATGCTTAAACTAGCTACAAAAATAAAAGATTGAAAAGAATAATGAAAAGAAGAGATCTCATTTAATCAGCTGAAAAGAGAAAAATAAAAAAACGCTGTTACTCAAACATGACATAATAAAATACTCCTTTAAGATAGATATCATTCAATACTGCAAATTCAAAAATTCAACAAAATTGTGATGCAAAAACAATAAGCTTTCACTAGTATCTGGCGAGAGGACTGTTCCTTTTTTTTGGGGTGTTTACATTCCTACCTAACCTATAAATACGCTCTCTCTCGGACTGATGGAAGAGGTGCTTGATAATTATTGCCTTGCAAGCACTTATAATATGAAAAACCTTGGTCTCATTTTCAGCCACCGCATAAAAGGGATTCTCTTCTGTAGGCAGCATTTCATGTTTTCGTAGAGCCTTCATCTCCTCTTTCACAGACTGCAAATTTTAATTATCTTTGCTCCTTGATGACTGGTCTCTTCAGTTTTTACGATGAGGTTCCCTTGTGTGATTCCTTTGAAGGTGAATGAGATGTCAATGCAATTTCGGCCCATAACTTATCAAAGTCTAAACATATCCAAAATTCCTCATCATTCAGTAGGTTTATTTTGCTTGAAAAAGCCACCGATCGTCACTATCATGGCTGTTACCGATGGGGTTGCCGATGGGGTTGGCTTTCAGTTCGAGGACTTCATGCTTGCAGCAGGACCAAGCGAGCAACTCGTCCACGGTTATGCTATTTTAATGCATTTTAGAAGGTTCACCGTCTGAGGTGCCATTCTTGTGTGAGGTTTCAGCTAGCTTAAGAAATTCCTTAATTAGAACCTTTATTTATTTATGTTTTTTTACAGTTGTCACCGCCGCCCACGGCGGAACCCTATTCAAGGAGGGGTGTTGAACGCCGTCAAAAATCCATCTAACGCAAATTACGCAGATAGCACGAGACGTTAGCTTTATAAAGTGAGGGAAATTGAAAATGATTCAGTGAAACACAGATGATGGTGAAGAAGAAATCTCACCAGAACAAATGGTGGTCTAGGAAAGAAAGAGATCTCACCGCAGCAAACCAGTCTAAGGAAGTTACTATACAATCCAACACAAAAACTCATGTTGCCGACACAGCACTCCCTTGTGCTACGAGTGTCGTTCGATAAGAGAGTCTTGGTAGGTTATTTCGGCGAGGAATTATAGGTTTCACTCGACACTTGCCGTCTGTACTATCAAGTAACCATTATAAGAAAAAGGATAATGTTTGCTATGACCAAACATCTTGCGCCGCAAATAGTTAAAGGGTCAAGTGACAATCTAGAAATTAACAGAATGACAGATTTTATAAGTTTTCTTTTGAGGCCTATTAAGACTCTGACCCTATACCAAAAAACGCCGATGAAACCTATAGCCCCCACCCCCCACAATATTATTGAAGCATAACTCCATTACACGGGCGCATTGCGGTACCCTGTATAGTGAGAGCAACTGAGAAGAGGAAAAAAAGATGCTCCCACGTCTTAAACAGATACTCCCAGTATTACTTTTTATGAAAGAGGCCGCACCTAGCAAGAGCCACTAGTGATTTATGGTGTTTCAAAACTATTGTTATTTATGTTTGATGTATAAGCCAAGGATGTTATATTTTGTTCACAAGAGACCGAATAAACCGTAAACGAAGAGAATAGAAAAAGTGTTTATATTGTGCTTTAGAACTGAGAGAAATTTGTAGATACGTTTGATCGTTTTAAAGAATATAAATTTCACAGGCTAGGTGGAAGACCCAACCCTTGAAATTCTATCGCCAATTGAAATCAGCAAGAGAGAAGAGTTAGGATGAATCGGAGAGAGATTAAAGACGAGAAGGCAATCCTCGTAGAAAGTAGTAAATGAGGAGCAGAAATTGATAATGTGTTGTAAGAATTGAAGTTCATGTCATTGATCATTATCAGTGGATAGAGTTAGAATATGATGGCAAGGTGTGAAGAGATGTATCCCTCATTGATGAAAAGCAGAGGATATAGATTTGTTATGTTGTATGAGAGTTGATGTAATATATAATACAGATAACCCTGGAGTAACTATCCGATCTATTGACAGAAAATAAGAGTAAGAATGTCTGCGTTCCTATCAATACAACAAGCTATCACCTTCTGAGCGATTTGAAAGAAAGCTAGACATAAGATGAAGCAAAGAGAAGAACGGAAAACTCCAAAGGAGAGGATCTTGAGTGAGACAAGTAAAGGACGCGTGCCATACCCGAGTCAAATAATTTGTTGGATCATGTCAAGGACTGCCACCACACCGAGGTCTTCCCGTAGTTCCTGAATGGCGGAAAACCATAGAATCTGTTAAATAGAAAGTATTATCGCCAGTAGATCTCGAGCACGGAAAGCCCTACTGGTAATCAGAAAGAAGAGAAAATGAGTTTCCAGGTGATCTAAGAAGTGAAAGAGCTGAGAAGGGTCAGAAGAATCTTTAGAAATAGGAATTACAAGTGAGAGACGTAGTTTATGGAAGCTGATAAGGTGTATGCTAATTATTCAGCAGCATGTCTATAATAATTTTTTCGGTAATAGGTTGGGATGGAAACATTATGCGGCGCTTCCAACACTGTAGGGAAGAAAAGTGCTAGTATTGAGGCATAGAGGAAATAGTTGTTACGAGGGTTGGGTCAGCAACGGAAGCACAACCCTCAAAACTCGGAAAGGAGCCATCCGGGCCACCCCCTCCTAACGTCATAGATTTTCCAGGAGTCATGCAACTTGATCAAATGAAAATGACAGATAAAGGCTAGGAACACCTGAGAGGAGAAGGAGAGAGAAGAGGAATACTCAGAAATCGCCAGTGTTGAATAGAGGAAAAATAGAGGCCAAAGAGATGGTTGGCCTTTTTCAATTGGAGTATTAACAACAGAATCATCAGAGCGGAATAAGAGGAGGAAAAGGATGATTTACAGGAAGTTGTGTGTTAGAGAGTTTTTGGCAAAGAGCCAGAGAGATTTGTCAGTAGGAGAACCAAGGAGGTCAGAACGACATTTCGTTTAATGAAAAGTCCCCTTTGCTCGCTCGAAGAGTATCCCTGCGAACGATTTTTCAGACTGGATAGAAAATTGGCAAAGAGTAATAGCGGGAGACGAGAATTTTTTTCACAACCGAACTTGTCTCTAGCCTGAATGGCCAGGGAACAAGCACTATCGAACCATGGGGATTTGAGGAGAAAAAATTTGTAGCTCCGAAGACAAGAAATGAACCTTGCTCCACCCATTAAAACAATTTACAAGTTCCACTTTATCGGCCAGAATCTAAGCGTCTTAAGAGTCAAAGCCAGTGCACTTTCAATTATAGTTAAGCTAGAAGCAATGAAATGCCCCCAAATCGGGCCCGATCAAGATGCCAGAAAAACCGCATAGGGCAGGATGGAGAGATTGGAGAGAAAGTATAAAATTAAGAGGTGATGTAAGGTTGTGGTCAGAATTTACGAAGGAGCGAAGGTGTTGTATTTATAGAGAGAAGGACTAGTGATGAAACATAGGCAAGTGTGTGTCAAGAATCGGTTGGGACGATCCGGAAGTGTGTGTGTAGGTGATATTTAAATCAGTTGTCCAGATCGTTGGTGAGAATAACTGAATGATTCGGCTTCCTCCCAATTAATTCAATACGAGAGGAACCCAACAATTCAATTTTGTGTACATTGAAATCCCCTAGAATAGAGGACCTCAGTATTTGGATGAGAAGATATAATCCGCCGATTGAAAAATAGTAAGTAATAACAATAAAGCATTGAAAATCTGTTTGTTAGGAGAATATTAGCAGAAGCATAAAGAATATGTGTGTTAGGAGAAGGAAGAAAGATTTTAACCACAGAACATCGAAGTTAGAGTCGAGATTCCGAGACCGTGTATTATAGGAATGTTATATTTACATAGGCACATACTCCACCCTTCAAACGGAAATTATTAAAGAAATTTATAGTTCGATATATGAAACGAGAGTGAGAGGATTGAATGCTTAGCCATCTGGAGGTCTTAATGGGTAGAGGCATAGAATGGGAATTTTAAATGGGATGAGTAGTTTACAATGAATTGCAGAGTTTATAGAGTGCTAGGGCACCTACAATGGGATCAATACAATCGTGGCCTGCGAGCCACTCTGATATCATTCATTTACACGCAATCACAAAAAAAAAAAAAAAAAAAAAAAGACAGAAAAAAAAAGGACAAAAACAAAAGGAGAAATGAGAAAAAATTATTCGTTACGCTATAACCTAAATTTTAAAACGATAAAACCCTATTTACAGCCAAAATCTACAATATAGATAATCCAGAAAGTTAAAAACAACTTCACGCAACTCACACGTTCTCGACGAAATTACGCAAACAAAAAAAGAATACTATGATCACTAAAAAAGTAGATAAACTTATCAAATGTAAGAATAATGGGCGTCCAAATAAGGTAAATTTTACGCTAAAGACAAAGTTGGAGAAACGCTAAAAAAATCTTAAAGTTAAATTAAGTAAATCGAGGGAAAAATAAAAAACATTAAATTGTGTACTAGCTATCTGATATGCGAACTAGATTTTATTATTGAAGGTCTAAATTGCACAATAATTTTCACCCAAAAAAGTAAGAAGTATCGGCCATTTTAACCGATACCGATACCATCAAAAATGGCCGATACTACGATTAACCCGATTACCGATACTATCGGTACATCCCTAATATTATAATTATATAATATATATATATATTATATATAGATATATTATATATATTATTATATATAATATATATATAATATATATATAATATAATATTATATAATAATATATATATATAGGGTGATTAAAAAAAAACGTTTTTTTTTTAAAAAAAAAACCATAGGCCAAAAATTTTTTTTTTTTTTTTTTTTTTTTTTTAATTACTTTTTTGTTCATATTATGTCAAAGTCTTCTGTAGGGTAATTTAGCATTAAAAATACAGTAAATACGAATATGTTAAAAAAGAGGTATGCAAAAATATAAAGTAGAGTTTTAGCTTTACTAAAATTAAATTTTATTAGTGCCTCTAGGGCATATTAATATACATTTTCACATGATCTGATGATTATTATTATTATTATATATATATATATTATATATATATAATATATAATATATATTATATATATATATATATTATAATATACTATAATTATAATATATATTTATATATATATAATATATATATTCCTCATCTTACCTTTTTCTCCCCAAGATGTGAAGGTGCGCCCACCCGTTAAACATGCATCAGAAAAGGAAAAGCAGTAAAGAAAGAATATGACAAAGTCAAAAAGAAAGCCCAGCCTGTACCATTAATTAGTAAGGACTCATGGCAGTCAGAAAATCCACCCTATAGCTTCACAGGACTGCGACGGACCTTCACTATGGTAAATCATCAGTGTAAGGGTTCATCCCTTGACCCAGGTGGGCCACAACCATACCCCCTCACAAAACCCCGCCATTCTCTCCTATTATGCAACCTTTCTTTCTCGCCTCTGCCAAACTCACATTTCTGTCCTCCACTTTTTCTTCGATCTCCCAGCCAGTCGGTTTCCAACACACTCGCCACAATACATCCGCTTAAAAACCAACTATCATTCATCCTTTCCACATGACCAAACCATCTCAACATACTTTCATTTATTCTTTTCCCGTTTACCCCTTTCTTCACACCACACAACTCCATCTGTAATGATGGTTCATTCCTTCATTTTATTCAATTCTTCTCACACCACACTTAGCATGCCCCTAAGATTGTCCATTGGTGGGAAGTTACATATAATCAGTAACTTACCATACTCTTATATTATTATTATTATTTTAAGACATATAAGACATAGGTATATTTTAATTCAAGTATGTAAAAGAAAAATGTAAAGAATATTAAATATACTGTGAGAATAGCACTTACCCCTGACTATACAGAGGTGTTATGTAATTATAAAACTTGTTTCCCTTTTACAATTCAAGATGGTGGAATTGGGCAGATGATGATAGACAGATCTAAAATAATAATAAAATATAGGCCAATTAAATTGCTAGTACTGACCAATGCTCCAAAGAAACAAGATTTATAGAACCCTTCCTACCGTTTAGTGGAAATGGTGATTCATCTACTTTACACAATCTTCCAAAGAAAAAGGAATAATTCGTCAGAAGTTGTAGCTCTGTATCTCAATATTATAGAAAATCTTCACAACATAAAAATCATCATAAGTGTATTTTTGTACTAACAATCATTCAATAGAAGTAGTGAATTAACTGAAACAAGAACAAGATCCCAAATATTAGGATATTACAATATATATAAATCGAAATTCAAAATTACAATTATTCCCATAAACTTAAATGATAAAGATGACAAATAATATTTATTTTATATGCATTTAATCAAATGTAGAAAACATCCTCAGCATCCTCATTTTTAAAAAGAGGATGCGGATGTCAATTTAGTTGCGGATGTTCCGCAAATGCGGATGTCATGTCCATCATAAATATAATAATATATATATATAATATATATATATATATAATATATATATATAATATATATAATAGATATATATAATAATATATATATATATATTATTATAAATTATATTATATATATATATATATATATATATATATATATATATATTATATATTTTGAAAATAAAGCTAAATAGTAAATATGTCAAAAAGTAATACGTCAAATATCTTTATTTTCAAATTTTTTTTTTTTAAAGTTTCCTTTCTTATGCCAATTTTGAAAGATTTTCAGCTTTTGGTATTTGAAAAAAATGAAAAATCTGCCTTGTTCCAAAATTAAATGCATTGGAGAGAAGTTTAAGAAGTGCCTCTGCCCGTGCTCCAGGCTCTTATGGCATATCAGCCATTTCACATTTTTTGGGATTCACACAACCCAATTGAAAGTATTGAATCAAGCTCTTGAAAGTTATCAGAGAACCACTTCCTGAGCTTGGTAAGATGCCCTATAATTGGATTCTTGATGTCAATAAAAAAAATTTTCACAATCTTCCATAAACATTTCACTTTAGAGAGGCAGCTATCTTAATTTTGTTATACACATTGTGGCTCCAATACAAAAGTTTATATCTAAGCTCCAAATGTTGAAATCTTTTTCCTGTACACGATATTAAAATTTTAAATATCTTAACTCAAGATGCATGGAATAACTATATGATTATTTGTGTTTTTCTGTTGAAGTATAAACCAGCGTTATAGTAATAATAAATAATAATAATAATAATAATAAATAATAATAATAAATAATAATAATAATTAATAATGAATAATAATAATATAATATTAAGTATTAACTTTTTATTATTTATTTATTTCATTTCATTTTTTTCTTTTTAAAAATAAAATGTTGCACGAATGTATGAACAAAAAATTAAAAAAATATTATTAATATAATTATTAATAAATTTATTGTCAATAAGTTTTTTTGTTCATACATTCGGTGAACCCATTTTATTCTTTTAAAAACTTAAATAATTTTTAGGGGGAATGATATTATATTATTTAGAAATTCTGTCAGCTTTTGTTTTTAATATGGTATAAGTTTTATTTTTAACTTCCAATTCTCAATATTCTTCTCCTGATTTTATTTAATTTTCTTAATACCAGTCTAGAAAATAGTTTGCAAAGAAAGCAAAGTGAGCATATTTATATTATTAGTTTCTGACCGGTTCTTCCGTAAACCTCGGAATCTTCAGAGTTTCGATCTAACATTTGGAATGAATTTATATAATAACAATGATTTAAAAAATTAAAAATACAAATTAGATTTTAGGATTTTAGCGTTTCATATGTTATATTTGAATTTTAAGTGACAAACTGTTGAACTTTATGTTAAATGTTCTGGTTTTAATGTTTATGTAATAAGCCTCAGCTATTTTCATTATTAATAAAACATCTAAAACCGAAGACATTAACAAAGTTCAACGTATTGTCACTTAAATTAAATATAATATCTAAAATCTAAAATCTAATTTGTAAATTTAATTTTTAAATCTTTGTATTATATAATTCAGTTCAAATGTTTAGAAGGAATCGAAAACTCTGAAAGATCCGAGGTTTACGGACGAAACTGGTCAGAAAATAATAAATATAAATATGCCTATTGCTTTCTTTGCAAACTATTTTCTAGACTAGTATATTAAGAAAATTAAATGAAAATCAGAAGAAAATATTTCGAGAATTAGAAGTTAAAAATAAAACTTTTATTTTTATTATTATTATTATTATTATTAACCCTATTTAATACTTCAACATTCACCAACACAAATAATCATGTAGTTATTCCATGCATCTTGGGTTAAGATATTTAATACAAAGAGTTACTGTTAAATGTATGCAGATGTCTGGGGGCTACTAGAAGTGATAATTAAATAATAAGTATATGCATAACTGCATGACTATTCACTATATGCTGTCATTGAAATAATTATTCATCTTATTTATTATTACCACATAGCCTCTTAATCCTGAGGTAATTGGTCAGGGAAAGTATTTGTATGGTTTCTGACCAAGTGGAAGGTGCAGGAATATTTAGGTCCGATAGCAAGCCCTGCTTCAGCGTGACATAATCGGAATGCTTGCCACTGTAAGGCATGGGTTCGCATCCTAGTACACGGCTTTTCCAATGTGAGAAGCATGAGAAAAGTGATTTGTTTGTGAAAAGACTGTTCTGTTGGATGTGTTGGCTATGGTTGTAGTGAAGTGTGTGTATTGAGATTAGTGTAATACACTATGCCGTAAACTGCAATATGTAAATATTGCAGAAAATCTCCTACTAACGAAAATTTTTTTGTGTCTGTTCACATGGCCGAACTAGAACTCGAACCCATACTGAGAGGGAATCCTGTTCTTAAGGTGAGCCAAAAAGCTCGCCTTAACCCAATGAGCCAAATGTGAACTCTATTTATATATATTATATATATATATATATATATATATTAGCAGATAGACAGGGATAGAATACTATATATATATATATATATATATATATATAATATTATATATATACTATAATATATATATATATATATAATATATTTATGGTATATATATATATGATATATATATAGATATATATAATATATATAATATATATATATATATTATATATATATATATATATATAATATATATTATATAGATATATATATATAGTAATATAATTATAATATATATATATATAATATATAATATATATATAATATATATATATAATAATAATATAATACTTATATATACCGGTAATATATATATATATATATATATATATACTATATTATATAATATATATAAATATTATAATATATATAGTATATATATATAATATATATATATATAATATATATATATATATATATATATATATATATATATTATATATATATATATATATATATATATATATATATATATATATATATTTTATAGGTGTTTATTTTTTTAACAATATTTGAGAGCTGTTCTATAACTAATAATTGTCAAAATGGTACTTCATAATTGTTTTGACAATTTAAAAATTCATGAAAAAAAAATTACTAAATCAGTGAGAAGGATCAGCAATCAACTTTTCATTGCCTGCAAGAATACATTGCCAGAAGATAGATAATATGTTGTGTGATAACTACTGCAGGAAGAAAATTTTTAAAAATCCTGACATACTAAAGGAAGTGCAATCAGATGAAAATCATGTAGCTCCATGAGAGCTCACTCTTCTGCAGAAAGCTCATCTTCAATTGCTGAAGCTTCCTCTTATAGTGATGAGAATCCAGATATTAACAAAATTTTAAAGGAGCTAGTTGTTACTCCAATAAAGAAGCGTAAGTACCTCTTTCAGCTACATACTACATATATGTAGCAGAATGAAACCTGGTAATTAATATATGCATTGACTCTTAATAATGCATAACAAACTTTAAATATTAAAAAAAAAATAGTCTAATAATATCTATATTTTTTTAGGTAGATTGCATTCAAGCACAAAAGTGATAATAAGATTACAAACTATTGAAAAAGTAACAAAAACTATGAAAATAAAATTAGAAATAGACCTAGAAGAGGAAATACCAAGTCCATCAAAGGAAATGGAATCTGATTTAGAGTTTAACAGGTAAGTTAATAGATAATTATGTTTTTAATCTTAATTACTACAAATGATAGTGTGATCTAAATGTGATATTATTTTAACATATTTATAACTTACTTATATATCTAAAGTTTGTTATATATAGCTCTGATATCTTACATTTCCATAACTAAAGTAAGTTTCAATGCATGTTCTCTATCTTGCAAATTACAATTTAATTGAAATTTTTTTTATCAAAATATTATGAAAATAGAAGATAAAATAGTCTAAAATGACCTGCATTTTAAAATGGAAGACTTGTCATTATATTAATTTTCAGTCCTGTTGTATGATGTATTGCAATAAATTTCTTAATTCATTTTATATATTTTATAAATTTGTTTTTTTTTAATTGGGTACTCAATCATTGACTATATATACTTTTACAGATTTGATAAACTAATGGTAGAACTAATAAATAAATGCTTTCAATGAAACTGATTCATATGAAAGAAAAATCAAAATTTTAAGCATATCCCCATACAGTCATAGAAAAACTATGAATCTCTTTGGAGCTAATGACTACATGGTGAAAAAAACAGAGAAATGAAAAAGAAATTTGGAATAATACCTGAAATACCACATGTCTCAAAAGGTAAAGTTATTACAAGGGATGTAAAAAACTATATGCAAAATTTTTCCAACAAGATGAAACTAGCAGAAAGTGCCCTGGTAAAAAAGATTGTCTTAGTATAAGAAATATTGATAGTGGAAAGAAAGGATCAATTCAAAAAAAGACTAATTTTGATGAATCTAAAAGAGGAATACACTCTTTCCAAAAATGATACTTCTATTCCAGTTATTGGATTCTCAACATTTGCAAGATTTAGACCAAAATTTTGTGTACTGGCTGGTGCATCTGGTACACATACAGTTTGTGTATGTACCTATCATCAAAATACAAAGCTTCAAGTATTTGCCCTTAGTTTGTATGACTACAACTATAAAATTCTAATGGAAAAAAGTGTGTGTGTTACTTAACAAACAAAGTGCATGTTCCATTTATGCAATTTATGTCCAAGAGAAACTGGTTAGAGAATTTCTTTCAAGCATTGAATTGCTTCATGATATGGAGAAGATAATTTGCAAACAATGGGTTACAGTGGACAGGTGTTCTCTGATAGAAATATGTGAATCATTAGATGAATATATTTATTCATTAACTAAAAAAATTATTAACTTAACCAGGCACAAAACACAATCACATTTTTTAAAAGAATTAAAAATTAATATTGCACATAATGAAGTTATTTTATTTTTAGATTTTGCTGAAAACTTTTCATTTATAATGCAAGATGAAATTCAAGGGTTTTACTGGGAAAATTCCCAATGTATTCTTCACCCTTTTGTGATGTATTATAAGAATGAACAAGAATTAATTTGTAAAAGCTTTTGCTTCTTATCCCTTGATACTAAGCACAGCACAACTATGGTTTATACATTTTTATGCACTCTAATTCCCCACATAAAATCTTTACTTCAATTTAGAAAAAAATCAGTTATTTTAGTGATGGTTGTGCTGGACAGTACAAAAACAGGTTTAACTTTTTGAATATTTACTTTCACAAGAATGATTTTAATGTTGACTGTGAATGGCATTTCTTTGCCACTTCACATGGTAAAAGTCCTTGTGATGGTATTGAAGGTGTTGTAAAAAGAACAGTTGCAAAAGCTAGCCTTCAATGTCCAGTTCATGAGCAAATAAATAATATCCCCTCTAAAGATGTTTTAATTTTGTGAAAGAAATGTTCAAGAAGTGAAATTTTTTTACACAAGAAAGAATGAAATTGAGAAGAATGAAAAGTTTTTAGCTTTTAGATTCCAAAATCCAGTTCTTATAGTAGAAACACAGAAGATTCACAAGATTTTACCTTTGGACAATGGAAAAATAAAAGTTTTTGAAACCTCAAATACAGAACAGGGTGAAGAAATGAAAATCCTAAAGAGTTTCCAAAATGAGAGCACGAACATTTTTGAAAAAACAAATTGTGGACTATGTGATTTGTCAAAATAAAAAATGGATAGGGATTATTGAAAGCTATGATATCGAATTTGATGATTTTAAAATTAACTTTTTACATCCCAGTGGAATTAGTAAATTTTACTCTTATCCCTTAATTTCAGATATTTGTAATGTTGAAGCAAAATGTATTATAAAAATATTCGATACACCTTCACTAAATGCAGGAACTAATAGCATTCAATATAAATTTCCAAAGATCTTGAAGGCGTGTGTTGATTTATTATTATTAGTTACAGTTACTAGGCTTCACTTCCCATTATACTCATCTACTATATATGGAGTTTTATATAACTATAAGGGATAAAAACAGAAAAAAATAAAACCTGTGGAAAGAAAGCCTGACTTACTACTTTTCTAAGAATATTTTTTTTTTATATCTACCTATATAGGTAACTCATTTATAATATTGTTAAGTATTCTTGTAAGTAGTTTTAAAACCTGCTAACATGCTTCTGGCATTAACTTTGGCAATAGAGAAAAAATATTTAACAAATTAAACAATTTATTACTAAATTTTTGAATTTTAACTTTTTAATTAATAAGAAATTATATCTTTAAATCAAAAATAATAAAATACCCCCTCAAATTTATAACAATGTTAACCAATCTTCCTCCCCTAACACTGCTGTACGTTGCACTCTCTCTAGCGATTTCTATAACTTTCCTTTAAATGAAGGGTCCAAACTTGTGCACAATATTCTAATACTGGCCTAACATATAGCTATTATACGGTTTACTTATTACTTCCTTCTGCTTGTAACAACATTGGGGCGATTTATTATGCCCAGGCATCTTATTAGGCTTTATTTCTAGGCTTCGCCAAACACTGATTAGTCTCTTTCAAATTACTGAGCTGGCTTATATCAGCAGAATCACACCTAAATCTTTTTTCTTGGTCCACAGACTCAAGCCAATCCCCATTCATATCGTAGTTAAAACTTTTATTTGAGTAACCTAGGTGAAGAACCTTACACTTTTTACTATTTAAAATTCATTTGGCCACTTATCTGCGCCACCCAAGATGTTTATCAAGATCATTTGAATCTTTATGCAGTCCTTCACTGATTCCTAACTGAGTGTGGCGCACTTTAGTGTCATCATGCAAACTTAGAACGCTTCGCATTTGAAAGTCTCTGGTCTAAATGATTTATTTGTTATGGGAACAATAGTCGGCGCCCAGCACTGATACCCTGTGGGAGCACCACTCTTCACGTATTTTCCCATGAGTGAATGTTTTATATCCATATTACTTGTACACATCTGTTTTCTATTTCGACCAGCTCCTTTAAATCCAACCATGTACCACACCCACCTTATACGCAAATTGGGCATAAACTTTTTCATCAGCTTATGTGGGGAAAGCCTTAATCAAAAGCTTTAACTAAAGTCTAAATCATACAATATCAATGATCTCTCGTCAAGTGCAGTCAGTAATGTATTCATAAATTCTAAAAGGTTTGTCTGACATGACCTACCCTTTCTGAAACCGTGCTGGGAGTCATAAAATACCTTGTTATCTTCTAAATATTTCTCTATATGACCTTTCAGTAACTTTTCCAGAACCTTTACAACCAGAGATGTTAAGCTAACTGGCCTATAATTTCCCAAATCTTCCTTACTACCTATCTTATAAATCAGGAGCCAGCAACATATGCTGTTTTCGCAGTCATCTGGTACCGTAAAATTGGAGAGCAAAAATTAACACACCCTCACTCACTGGTCACTGGTCCAAGAATATACCATACTAGAAGCAATTAAAAAGGGGGTGGGGTTCTAAACCATGGTAGAAGTGCTCCAATCATGTTATAAACCACATCATTCAATTCCTTATACCTTAAAACATAGGGATCGAACTCACACCCCACACTCAGGCCACCTATCTCAATATAGGCCTAAATGCAATGCTAGAAGCGCTAGAAATTATACACACGTGAGCAGCGTGTGATGTCACTTCTAACATATATATATATATATATATATATATATATATATAATATATATCTATATATATATGAGAAATCAGATATTATATATATATACATATAAATATATTTTGTGTATCTATTTTATGTCAGTTATGTTATATATATATATATAATATATACAATATATATATACATATTTTTTTGTTACAAAATTTTTGGGGGGTTTTCGACCCCACATGCTGACAGAAAGGGACAAAAAACGAACTCTAGCAGCAGTGTTGATAGGAGTTATAGTGTCTATAACATGAATAGCTACATGGCAGCATTTTCAATTTAATTTGGAAGTGGGTTATTTTTTGGTTCAACCTCCAATGGTCCTGGGGGGGGGGGCTATCATAGAAATTTCATGAAATTTGTTGTGGAATGAGATCAAGGATGGGACCAACAGGAATGAATCAAATATCATACTAATTTATAATTTTTTTAATGCAGCAGTTAATGCTGGAAAAGTCTCAAAATATCGTCAAAATGCTGACATTTGGAATTTTTTTCACAAATTTTTAATAAACTCAAAATCAAAAAGAATTCGACATTTTTCTATTGCGAACATATATAATACGTTTTTTCCAATCATACTCGATGGCAATAATGGGTGCGAGCCAAATATTTTTCGCTCTAGATATATTTCCCGAGATGGACGAGGAGTGGTTTTTTTATTTTTATGTAACAGCACTATATATATATATTATATATATATATATATATATATATATATATATATATATATATATATATAATATATAATATATCATAGTATAGTATAGTATATATATATATATATATATATATAGTATATATATATATATATCATATTATTATATATATTATATATATATAATAGGGCCAACTAAAGAAGTTACCGCGCATGATATGCCGAAACTAAGATAGTGTACAAGAAAACTGGATAACAATATATGATCAGCGTATGATAATTTGTATGGAAAATGAAAAAAAATATATTTTTTAAATGTTTTTTTTTATATCTCCAAACCTACAATAGGTAGAAGAAAACTAAAACATATATGGAATCAGCGTATAAAATATTTTTAGGGGGCTCGAGGCCGACGGTGGGACAGAAGGGGGGACGTTTTCCATTACCCCGTAGGGGGAGGGGCGGAGGAACCCCCGCGAGACCCAAATACCAAAGAGCGGGGTTCCGGAGACGCCTCCGCCGGAGGGGGAAAATAAGTAAGTCGAACCCCGGTCGTCCCCCAGGAGGCGGCGAGAGACCCCCGACTCATTTGTATCTTTGCGGTTTAGCCGCTGGGGTATTCCTTTTAGTTAAAAAAAAAAACTTTTTTCGATACATATTTCATAGCACTGATTCTAATATGTTTAATTAGTTTCTTGTACCTATCATCACGTTTTGATATAAAAAATAATTAAAGAAAAGTAAAATTTTTTTTTATTTTCCATCCAAATTTCATACGCTGATTCCATATATGTTATCAGTTTTCTTTTACTATTTTAGTTTTCGAGATATCATGCGTAACTTCTTTAGTTTCACCATATATATATATATATATATATATTATATATATATATATATATATCTATACTACTGATAAGTATATATAATTGTCATCTACATATACTATATATATATATATATATATATATATATATAATATATATATATATTATATATATATATATATATATATATAATATCATATATATATATATATATATATATTATATATAGATATTATTCTATATTTGAATCAGTGTATATTTTCTGAAAAAATTTTCTAAGTTCAAAAAAATTTCTAAGTTCAGAAAAGTTAAGTTAAGTTTTTTAAGAAAATTGTTTAGTGGCAAGCTTCTGGCATAATTCCAGAAGATTGCCAATAAAGAATTTTCTTAAAAAACTTAACTTAACATTTCTGAACTTAGAAATTTTTTTGAACTTAGAAAATTTTTTCAGAAAATATACACTGATTCAAATATAGAATAATACCATATATATATATATATATATATATATATATATATATATATATATATATATATATATATATATATATATATATATATAGTATATATTATAATATATATTATATATATATATATATATATATATATATATATATATATATATATATATATATATA
>JABUQX010004503.1:45000-67500 GCA_015478945.1 Trachelipus rathkii
ATTATTTTTTGTTTTACATTTTTGTAATAAGCTTTATATGCTGATTCCAAATATGTAATTGGTTTTTCTGTAAGTGTCATACTTTTCGAGATATTTCATATTTGATTTTTTTTTTACATTTTTGTAATAAGCTTTATATGCTGATTCCAAATATGTAATTTGTTTTTTCTGTAAGTATCATACTTTTCGAGATATTTCATTTTTGAATTTTTTTCTTATATAAATGTGATTTTTAAAAAATTATTTAAAATATTTAGAACTTTTGAATCATGTCCGTCACCACTTAAATTCATTGTTAGTATCATATACTAGCAATATGTTAAAAAAAAAAAAATTCAAAACTGACGGAGTCGTAAAACATAACAGGGCTATTTATATAACAATATATATATCTATATATCGCTATATTATTTATTCATTTCTTTATATATATATATATTATATATATATATAGTATATATATATATATATATATATATAATATATATATTATATATATATATTTATTATATATATATTATATATATATATATATATAATATATATTATATATATATATATATATATATATTATACTATATATATATATATATATATATCTATATATTATATATATATATATATTATATATATATATATATATTATATTATATATATATATATATATATATATATAATATATATATATATAGTTATATATAATATATATAATATTATTATATATATATACAGGGCCGTAGCCAGAAATTTTTTTCGGAGGGTTTGATATCATATATATATATATATATATATATATATAATATAATATATATATATATATATATATATATATTATATATAATATATATATATATATATATATATATATATATATATATTATATATAATATATATATATATATATATATATATATTAAATATATGTATTATTTATATGTATGTATATATATATATATATATATATATATATAATATATATATATATATATATTATATATATATATATATATATATATATATATATATATAATATATATATATAATATTATATATAATATATATATATATATATATATATATATATATATTGCCTCGATCAGCAATTTTTTTTTTTACCCACCCTATTCATGGAAGGGGTCTGGTCAATTTGCGTCTGAGTAAGACGAAACTAAATCTAAGGAGAGAATAGCTCACATTTTACATTTCTTTAGTCCTATATTATTACCTCTACATCAATTTGAGGTGCCAGAAAGATGTCTTTAGCTTCAGTTATGTTTGATACATCATTTATTATTCCTTTTAGGAGCCAAAAAAATGGAACTAGTTATTTTCTTTAAATTTTGCTTTAAATTCTCTAAAATTTATCGAAATTAGGGTTGTTGTAATCATAATTATGAATTTTATGTGGTCATATCTACCATCACTTTCAGTTTCCATTACTAAAGTCAAATGAACTTATTTCAGTGACAACACTTTCGAATTTCATTGAAAAATCCTACTAAACGCAATTGGCAACAACTTATTCAATCACCGCAGATTTTTTATTAGATTTTTTGAAAAAAAGAATCATGCTGTCTTCTGAATGTTCAATTCAAAGCTGGAGTAGGTTGTCAGGTCTTTCTCTTCTCCAGACCAGAACCTTATTAGCTTGCCTGGTGTTTCTCCAAACAGTACCCTCATCACCACGATGAGTACGGTTGGATTTTGAGGGGTTGCTTATATATAAAGGTATACATATTTTAAGGGCTTCCTCAGTTTAAATTGGGAAGCTATGATGACCCTATTAAGACCAGTCTGTTAGGCTTTCTTCTCCTGTAGCATTTAGAAATCTGTTTTAAGCCTTTTCATGAGTAGAGGAATACTTAATGGAGTGCGGCGTTTTGAGTGGAGGTAAATGCTAAAATCCTTAACAATCCAAATATGATTCTTCAGATCAAATTTATTTGCAAAATTCGTAAAATTCGTAAAATGGAATGAGTGACTTTACAAAGATTAATTAATTATTAAAGGATCTATGGCTCACGAATTTGCTCTTTAACTCGTTTGAAAAATCATACGAAAAGAAATTGTATTGCCTCCATGTCTTTTCATTTTCCTTTGATTTCACATGAGGCATGCTCTCATTTCTTCTTTATTAGAGAAGCAGAAGTTTTGTTGGCGACTTGCAAAATATTTGAAATTGTTTCATCGATGTTTGTTGAAGATCTTTCAAAAACAAACATCACACGTTCAATATGATTAAAGAATAAGTTGTTGTCACTTCTTAATTATGGAGACTGAAATGCACAGACACATGGAAGAGTGAGGAGAATAAAGTTGGGTCATAAATAGAACTTATAAAGAAACTCCTTTTGAATTACAGATTTTCAAAAACATCCGAGTTTTTTTGAAGTTTTAATATCTTGATCCATTCAAGGTCCTCTATAGCTTCAACAAAAGCTTCAAAATATTTCTCTAGATTGTAACAATCTATCATAATTTTTTTATTTTTTTTCTATAAAATAAGTCAACCTTGACTATCTAAAGTATGTACCATTCTACCTAGTTGCATTCGCTATGCCATAAAGTTTGCTGATTGTGTTTGTAGCTTCGAGCATAGATGAAAAACATCCAGCAAAGATGATGAGGCATTTATAAACCCGTCTGGAATAATTTTCGACAACTAATCATCCTCTAAAGACGCCATTCATTTCAATGTTTCTTCGCATAATATAGTTCTCCAACCAAAAAAAGTCGCTCATTTTATTTCAACGTCTAGTTAATTCTTGACAGCTAGATGATTATGATTATATCCTTCTTTATCTTTCCTAAACATACGCTTACTCTAACCTAAGGAATCCACTAACCAAGCAAATTTCGTCTGACGTAGGTACCTCAGCTCGTGTATGATACGTGCCAATTGAACTGTGTATTGGCTGATGTCTCCCTTTGTTCTGCAAGAACAAAAGCTTCAGATCCTTAATACATACTCAATTTAATTGCGTTCTGATTACATATATGTTTTATTAGTTATGCAAAACAAATTTAATATGAAGTATAGAGCGTCACAGTGGCTATTTTCACGAAAAAAATCATTCATGGACGCAATTGATATAAAATGTAGTCCTAAAAATTGCGTGGAGTGGTTTTAACCCCTGTTACGGTCCATGTTTCATATATATATATAAGTATAGTATACTATTATAGTATATATATATAGATATATATATATATCTATATATATATAGGTATTATATATATATATATAATATATATATAATATATATATATATATATATAATACTATATATATATATACTATATAATATATCAATTATATATATATTAAGACGTGAGCTTAGTAATCAATCGAAATTCTAAACAAGTAGCTATATATATTATATATTATATATCGTTGCTGATAATAGTATATTTATATACTATTATACTAGTATTGACTGTGTTTTGCTTATTCTCATTTTTCATATCTTTCATGTAAGAAAATTATTGCTGTATTCTTTATCATAAGTAATGAAGCCGGGCACACACTAGAGCCCTCAGCGGGACGCTTAGCAGAATACGAATTGTTCCAATATTTTCAAAGAAGAGAGAAAATGTTTTTTTTTTTTTTATTTCTCTTTATGTCTTCGTAAACTTTTTTCTACTTTAATCGTGTGGTTAGATTTTAAGTTATTCACCCTAACCACCCAAATTATGCGTTCAGACAAAAAAGAATGATCAGAAATCCTGATCACCTCTTTCCGCACGGGAATGTTCACCAGGAGCATTACATAGTAAGGAGTAAGATCGAGTTAGTAAGTAGGAGAAGTCGCAGCGTTTTGGCGAAAAAGTCATTGGCCGTATTGCGTTGGACTATTCTCCAATTGAGCTCAAGCATAAAAAAATTGTGAGCGTGCTACCACAATAGTCTCTTGGTCTTGTCCTTATCTAGTAGGCTTCTATAAGCTGAATAATTGGGGTTGCTCCCGAGCGCGCCGCGTAAAATTGTCAGTATAAGTGTGTTATTTTTAAATTAGTCTTTTATTAGTTTTTCTATCCTAAAGAAACTGCAATAAAACAAATTGTATATATTTTAGAAAAAGAAACTGTTAAATATTTGCTAGTAACGCCATATTAAATATTAAAAGGTGTCGTGGCTGTTTTATTCTTCTCACACACAAATAACTCCATATTTCATAACTCCATCTGATATTACTACTTGTGTTCAAGAATTTAATATACAAAACTTCAATACAAATGTTAAATGCAAAAGAAGTCAATTAATAAAAAGTATTAGAAATAAATAATTTACAAAAATAATTCCTTTCTACGAATATGAGAATTTTTTTTTAATTTAATGGCACCAATGCGTAATAAGCCTAAAACTTTTCATAGTAGTTCTTATCATGGGCTCTTATGCTATTATAAGTCAACTCCGATTGTAATACCTCCTCTTTCTCCGTAGTCCATGATTAAGCTTAACCTGAAACTAGTAAAGCTATGTAAACTTTCAAAATTATTAGATCTATACTATCAAATGGCCTGTCTCTAGAAGGCCGGTATTTCAGCGATAGCGGTGGACGTGGGGACGTCGGCTTTCGATTGTCCGTATTGCAGCGGAGTACGGGTGACAGGGGTATACCCAGACCGGGCATGATCTGGGACTATAAAGTCAAAGCGTTTTTTTTTTTTTTTTTGTTCTATTTTTGTTTTTAGTGTTTTGTTAATATTTCTGTTTTTAAATAAAAAATCAGAAATGATTAAGAATAGGATCTAGAAAAACGGGCCAGGGTGTAGAACAACCAATTACTTTGCCTTCAATGTAAATAATAATTTAATAATAATGAACAGATAAATTAAGTAAAAATTTAAACAGATATAATACAACAATTATATAAATTTAATTAAAATTAATAATATTAATCAAAAATTTGAATAATTAATTAAACTGGATAAAAAATCCAACACTAATTTTTACAGCAGACGTTAAAAATTAATAAATATATATTTATATTACTTTTCTTGTATCTATCATATATCGCTATGTTTATTTTTCTAAAATATGAGTCTAATTAAATCGATTTTTGAAATGTTTATTTATATTATTAAGAATGATTGTCTTAGTTTTTTTTTAGTTTATTCTATCTAGCTTTTTGGATATTATTTATATGATATTTTGATTATTTATTATATATTTTATTATTATTAGTTTTTTGTATATTTTATATATTTTATATCAATTATCTATTATTTATCATTATTATGATATGAGTACCAATATTATTAATTATTATTTAATGTATTATTAATATTAATTATTATTTATTTATTATTATTATTATTATTATAATCATATGTATTATATAATTCATAATTTTAATGGATTATACTATATTTATTATCATTATTATTATTATTATACCCAAAAATAATATTTTCTGAATTATTTACAAGATTCATAATTATTATATAAATATATTGACTTGAGGTAAAAACTTAACTATAATGATAAATAAGAGGTTATCTGGAAACAGTTTTCAAATCCCGATTCAATGTTACTGTATGAAATTCTCTCATTACTATTATTTATTATTAGTTATGGCACGATTGTTGTTGTTGTTTTTCTGTTTTTTTTTTTTTTTTTTTCTATCTTTTTTATTAATCTTAATAAAGATATTATATATTACTATCCTCTATGGGGTGGCTTTGCTACGTTTGTAACTTGCTCACATTATGTCCAATTTTATTGACTACACCATCTGGCAGCCTTTCGACGCTCTCCCCAAAGTGCAGAAGATTTTTCCTATACATTTAAAGACTTATACTACTTTAACTTACTCTGTTACACTGACTTACTTGTTATCATCTGATTAGTGTCCACTCTTCCTGACTACATACTTTCGTAGCTTATCGGCATCAATTACTATGCGATCGTCTGTCCTGTAATTCTTATGCTTCAATTATATTACAATTATTTCCTATTCATCTCATTTCCATGGTAATTATCTTCATGCTTATCTCTATTCTTGCCGATCTTTGATTATTATATATATTACTCGATAATTTATTAATATTAATTATAATACTTATTTATTATAATCATTAACTTTAAAATTAGAATGAAATTGTCGTATCGCGATTAGTTATTTATTATTTTATATTATATTAATTATTATTAACAGTAATAATAACTAATAAATAATAATAATAATGAATAATAATAATTAAAGTAATTAAATATACCTCGAGTTTACTCATAAAATTAATCAGTCCTTCATATAAATATCAATAATTTAGATTCCATCGAGAATATAATAATAATCATAATTCATAATAATACACCCTAATAACTAGAAAACAATAACAACTAACAATACAATTTGAACTTCAATAACATAACGGGATATAACAATAAAACAATACAATGAAGTATAATAAATATTCTAACTTTTAAATTCCATATAATAATGAACAATGACTGTGTATAAATACGTACTCATAAACGATATATATATTTATAATCATGATATATATAGTAAGGTCATGACCGACCTATTAGGCGCAAATGCCCTTACTCATCCATTCTTATATGATCACAGCTATAGGGGATTACTATCTCGCGTGTTACGCCTCTCTTATCCGCTTTTTAGATATATACTATTAAACTTCTGTATATGTATATTATATCGTATATTATCTAACTAATTATAGGATACTAATATACTCCGTTTTACCTACTCATCGGTTAATATCATATATTTTAATACCCCCCCTCTACTATATCCCCTTAGGGGAGGGGTAGTAATCGTTACTATATTCATCACTCTAGCATAATTAGGGAAACCCCTCTCTTTGGTATATTATATTATAATTTATAATTACTTTATTACTAATTTATTATGCTAAGGCGCTTTAACTCAAAACTATATATATATATATTCAGAGGGTGAACGATTTCGTCATGTAGTATAGGATATTATAAGGTTTTTTTTTTTTTTTATTTTTTTATTTTTTAGTATAATTATAGATATATAAATATTTATATATCCTACCCGTGAGTCATACCCTCCCCCATTATGTATATTATAATATAGTCTATAAAATATATGATTATAGTATATGGTGAATGAGGATAAACTTATAACGTTCCCTACTACATCTTGTATTATACCCACCCAGATATATATATAATATATATAATATATATATATATATACCTTACTAGTGATCTATTCATTATAACATATTATCTGATGAAAACATATACTAAAATATAAATATTTTTTATTTAATACGTATATTATGTCTATGATATTCTACCATTATAATTATATGCTTTTTAGATATATTAGTATTATTATATTATTTATATATATATATAATATAAGATTATATTTTATATATATATCATTATATATATAATATATAATATATATTGTCCTATAGGCCCTGTTATGTTTTAAGACCCGTCAGTTTTAGTTTTGATTTTTTTTTCTTTTCTTTGTTTTTTTTTTCATATCTTTCGATTGCTCACCAATAATCTCAGTATACCTAACAATGGAATTTCATGCGTTGATGCGGCAGATTCAAAGTTAGTAGTTCGAAATATTTTATTACACTTTTTCTTGCATTGGCAGGATATTTCTTGAATTCCTATTTTACAAAAATGGAAATATCTCGAAACACGTACGGCAGCGAACCACTTACAGAAAACCAATACATATTGAAATCAGTGCGCTATTATTAAAGCTCTCATCAATAAGTAGTAATCAAAACAGTGACAAAACAAAAATAATAAAAAGATAAAAAATATTTTTTCGATAAATAATGAAACATATCCAACAATACGAGTTAAGATAAAGACAAATTAATATTTGGAAAATCAACTTTACCTTCAACTTATTCAGAAACTTATTACAAAATTCACTTTTCAAAGATACACAAGAAGGTGATACCAAAATTCAAAGAGCTAAGAAATAAATAATCATAAAAATTAATAATAATAATAACAATAATAATAATTAATAATAATATATATTAAATTAATTAATAATAATTAATAATAATAATAATAATATTATTACTATATTATTAATTATTTATTATTATTTATTATTATTATTTTTTTATTATTATCAATTATTCTATTATGATTTATTATTATTATTATGATTTCCCACATTTTATTATTATATTAATTTCTTATATATCTTATATATATTTAATTATTTTTTTTTTTATTTTTATTTATTATTTTTTTTTATTATTTTATTTAATAATAATTAATAATATCAAATTAAATAGTTCTAGAATTAATATCAATTAATTCAATAATATTAAATATTATTTTTATTATGTATTTATTTATATTAATTATTCCATTAATATTATTGAGTTTTTATTATTATTATTTATTATTATTTATTATTTATTTATTTGAATTAAAAAATAATGTCAATTAATTAAAAAAATTGCTCAGCACAGCAATCAATATTACCTTATAAATTAATAAAAACAATAGTGGGGATAAGAGTTAAAGACCATGGATTACTATTAATAAAAGTAAATAATAATAATAATATAATACATAATATAAAATAATAATAAAATAATAATAAGTAATAAATTAATTAAATTCAATACGTGGGAAGTTTTATGAGTAAAACTTCTTTATGTTTAGGTCCTATAATTTACTAATTATAATATCAATTAATATTAATAATTCATTAGAATCATATAAATTAAATATCATTTATATTATATATTAATTTCATATAATTAAATCATATATATACTAATAATATTTAAATCAATCATATAATAATTAATCTATTACTATAATTAATATATATTCATTCATTAATAATATTTAATAATCAATATCATAAATATATATATAATTAATTATATATAATATATTACCATTAAATTAAGTAATTTTATAATAAATAATCATTAAATTATTTTAATATATAAATCATAAATATTAAATTTACTATTAAAATATTAATATTTTGAATTGATATGCTGGGTTCATGAACAATTAATAAAAATAAATAAATTCATAAAATTTCTTAACTTGTTGGATCCTTGAAATAATAATAATTATCATTACTAGATAGATATAAAAATATATATACTTAATATATACTGTGAGGTCGAAATAAAATTCAATGCAAAACAATGTTTTTAGATAGAAATGTTTCTGAATCTTCAGGTTTAAGCATAATAATTCAATTACTTCATAATATTTTATCATATCAGTCTCATGAAAGCGATACGCATTTTTTAACTTTAAAGCCCTATAGAAGAAATGACCGAAAAAAGAGAGTAATTAGATAGAAAAAAAAATTCCAAGAAAAATACCACACGCATCTATGCAATTTATATAGAGAAACGAATAAATTTAAGAATTGTGGAGGACTGAAAACAAATTAACCGCAAAGTCTCAAAAAGAAAAGCGTAGTGAAACGGACACATTAAGAAAAATAAAAGATAAATTGTAAATAATATACAGATTAAGAAAGTGGAGATAAAACTGTTGATTACAGAATACAAGAAGCGTAAGATTAAGTAATCACAGAATATTCCTATAATACTCATTAATACATCAAAAAAGGTGTATAATAAATAGAAAAATGATATAATAAAAGAAACTGAATACACTCGCCAAACCGACCACACAAGATAGAATTAATGAGAAAAGGAAATTGAAACACCAGAATAAGAAAGAAAAAAATCACACATAAAACAAATTAAAATTAATTGTAATAAAATAGATTAAATAATAATAAATCTAATAAAATCTATATGAATTTATAGACAAAAACAAAAAAATAATAAACACGGGGTCCATAATCAAAGGACATGCGTGGAAAATAAAAAGTAAGAAATATATAAAATTAATATATATTTACATTATATACTGTACGAATACCAAGAGGTAAGGTCTAAGAGAATAAGAAAAAGAGCTGACCATTCTGATAAATCCTTCCGACCCAAATAGCTCATGAATTATGTATATAAATCACCTAAATAGAATATAAAAAGTATAGAAATAAAGTATAGTAATAATAATAGTGAAAAATAATGAAAAAATATAATATATATATATAGAATAATCAAATATTGTAAAAGTTGAGGTAAATAATATATATAAATAAGTTATAAATAAGATATATTTATATTATATTAATTAATAATATATATTATATAATATTATATATATATATATATATGATATTAATATTTATTAAATATATATATTATATTAATTATTATAATAATATTATATTATATAGATATATATTATATATATATTATATATTATATATATATATATATATAGTATATATATATTATATTAATATATAATATGTTTAATGAAATGAGTGTAAACATATCACACTGACTGTACTCACGGGTGTATATAATATTTCTAGTCGTTTCATTAGTATATAGTTGAGTATGCTAATTGTTAGGCCTATATTAATATGAGATAGGTTCTACTGGTCACTTGAGATTGTAGCTTGATGTTATAGCTAGTCATGATACCTCCCTATAATGTTTATATATGGTGATATGTATATAAGTAATTGTGTAGATGTAAAAAATAGTCATAATTAAAATATCGTTTATTCGACCATATATTATGATTTACCAGTAGTAAGGCTATTGACTATAGTAGGTATAACCTTAGTATTAGATGATATATATTATTTATAATAATATTGAGTATACCATATAGTATAATGTATAGTATAAGAGTATATAGTATATATATTATATTAGGTTAGTTACATACCATGCCCTAAAATATAAATAGGCTATAACTTGTATTTGATTTTTATAAATATCTAATTTTATATTATAAACATTGGGTGATATATATATATATGATATATTATGAGATACCGTATATTAGATAGTAAAATCTATAAGCATTATATGTATTACTTTTGTATACGCCTTTATTTAATATAAGTGAAATAGTTAAGTAGGAAAGATTATTGCTATAGGAATTAATGTATACTATATAGGCTACCTAAGTATTTAAGCTTAACTATTATTCACATCTGGTGAGTTAGCTTAAAGTTTACTGGAGCAAATAGTTTACCTGAAGGTCATATAGAGGAAATATTTAGAAGGATAACAAGGTATTTTATGACTCCCAGCACAGTTCTAGGTGATGTATATTTATATATATATATATATATTAATAGGTATACTATGTATCAGTTTACATTTTAATCACTTTTAGAAAATTTATGTGGGTTAATACTATTTACTGACTGCTATATTGATAGAGATGAGATCCATTTTTAATAACATTGAAATATTTTGCTTTATTAGTTATAAAGCTAATAGCTTTGCATTTGAATTTCTGTTCACAATTTGCTAAATTGCACATGTTGACTACTTTATAGGTATATATGGTGTTATACTAATAGTATGTTGTATATATAATTAAAAGATATTATCAGTTAGGTATTGCCCCTTAATACTATATGCCTTTGAAAAGTAATATTTTATGATCATAGTTATTAAGGGATATAATACTGAATATATATCTCTTAATTCACATGTAGATATTATTAAGTGAATGAGAACTTATGACTAATTATGCTAATTCAAATCAGCCTTTTGTGGACGTTTGCATGCAGTGATTATTCACTCATAATAAAATTAATTAATTAATCAGTTTAAAAAAAAAATCCCTTTTATTTATATTCAAAGGAATTATTTTTTTACGTGCAATTGCGCAAGAGAATGCTCAAGTTTTACGTCTGGTAAGTTTTGAGAAACTTCTTACGTGAAAATAGTCAATAAATCAAATACTGTTGTTATAAAGAGGAAAAATTTTATTAATTTGATATTCTTTAAATGTTGTTTATTTTAATAAAATGTTTTATTATATCTTGTTTTACTTTCCGATCCAACTATTATTAAGTAAATTAAAACTTAAATTTGTTGTAGTACCTTTTACTTAGCTCTTGTAGTTAGTGACAACAAACTCGGATAGACATTTAAGCAAGCGACGAGTTAATCTAACAAAATTAGTTAACGTTAGTTTATATATTGAAGTATAAAATGTAATATAGTGTTAAGTGTAAAACGAGCGATGTAAGTATCAGCTTAGGTGTGATAAGAGACACAAAATAGAAAGATGAAGTGCTTACGTATGTATATATCTTCATAAAAGATTGGCGTTTAATGTAGGTAGGCTTACTCATTACTAGACTGTACGTCAATTCATTGAAATATCTATGAGACCGTTGTTATTAGTGATGCATCTGTGTGAAAAATCACGAGGGTTAATTCACTCTAAAAGAACGAACACATACTATTAATTTATTGAGTAATAAGAAGAATGGGTGAATAAAAGGTGGATTATAATAAAAATGAAGATGCTCTTACAAGCATTATTATTTTCTTCCTATATAAATTAACGACTAAATTAGTAATTCTAGTTCATCGGGTTAGTGCGTGTGTGTGTGGTCGTAATTCACATATATATCATTATCAAGCATTGACTCGAGTGAAGATGTATAAATACGCTCAATTTAAATTTTCAATCGTATTCAGAGAAGTAACTGATCTTAAAATCTACTTTCACAGTGTGACGTCGACAATTCCGGCGAACAGATGCAGCAGTGGGAAACAGCGATACCTCTAATATCATATATATTTATATAAGTATATATATATTATATATAATATTTATATATAATAATAATGTTTTATTTTATAGCATTATCAACATCATATATAAATTATTTATCATAGATCAATGAGTTGCTAATATGATGCGGAGTTCCATCCCGAAAGCACCATGCATGTACTAAAAAGACCTTATCGAGCAATTGTTTCGTGATGATGATATAAGATACAACATATTTGACTTAGAGCCATGTTTACTCTCTAGATGATGAATTTACTGATGAAACAAGTTAAAATTTTAATTGAATATTCTAATTTTTTATTTAAAATGTGAAAAAATATAACTTCAATACGTGAAATTCAAAAACTTAAGAGACTCGAAGACGATCATAGACACTCACTTAATAATGAATCTTTTTACATACATCTTACTGAGTATCTTACGACAGCAAGAGTTGCCAAAATTGTTGATATTCATTTTTAGAACAAGTTGGTATATATAATTTTGAGATAAAATTGAATTAGTATAATAGTATATTAATTCGTTTTTATTGTATGATCACATATGGTTATAAGGGAGAACGTAATTAAGTGTAAGTCTAAGAGAAATAGGTGTAGGCGTATCATTTAGCTATCGGCTCTCCAAGTGTAGTGTGTGTCGCACTTGAGTTTGAAATTAGCCAGGAAGCAGAAGTTATCTTTCGACAGCGCAGGAAACTCGCATGGCTACACTCGTCACTTTGTCTTCTGTGTTGCACATGATATTTAGCCCGGCTGGATAATTTATCTTTTAAGTTTAATAAAAATCGACTAATTTTGCTATATTAATGAACAGTATGAATCTTTATGTAGATGAATAGATCATCTTGTAACCGATTTCTTATCTAATATAATATGGAAACTTAATATCATAAATATATATTGAAAAATCGGTATTTATTTTCTCTCAAAAATATATTTACAATGCTAAAAATTCAAAAATGGTGACGAAATGTTTAATCTTTTTTATTAAAATTTTCATCTTTAATATATTTATATATATTAAGATTATTAATTAATTTTTATTCTCTTATCATCTGTAGTTATTAGCATAACTTCACTGAATCTAATAAATGTATACTAACTGATATTCAGTAGAGAGTTATTGCAATTTAATTATCTCGCTCACATAATACACATTAAAGAACTCTAAATTATTTCTTCATTACTATCACTTAAGATACAGTATATTATATTTATATTATATTAATTAAATCCTAAGCTAATTTATAACTATTAAATAAATGTCAAAAGGTATTAATTTGTTTCATATTATATTAAAAAAATATAAATATTCTTAAAAATTATAAGGACGGACTTAGTATCAACTAGTGTTTTCCCATATAGTATATACATAATTAGTCAATCACGATTTGTGTATCAGTATATCCATACAAGGTGTTATTTTGATCAGTTAATCATATATATATACACAGTTAGATGCGGTCATGTTTTTGAGTATATTACCCTCAATTAAGTATTTTTTAATTGATGTCTTAAGTTGACTATTTTGTAGTGATAATTTGCTGATATGAATAAAATCAATATAAATACTAATCCTCACTTAAACATATTTTATTGGGAAATTTTTTATTTTCACCTAGATATATTATTTGATTAATATATTGTTGAAATATTATTAATAAGCATAAAAGGTTTGTGTTTTTTTATTTCTTGGTTTAAGTGAGTTTTGCATATCTCGTTTTTTGACTATACTTATTTATATAATTTATCTTATAAGATGTCTAGTTATAGAAATATTTATATAAGTAGTTATAATATATATGATATTATATATTGTTATTATATTATTTATATATTATATATATATATATTTATATATATATGATTATATATATATATAATATAATATTAAATATTATATATATATATTATATATATTATATATTATTATAATTATATATATATATATATTATATTAATTAATATATATGTATATTATTAATATATATAATATATATATATTAAATAATATACTTATTGAAGAGACGATGAAGAAATTATAGTACTATAATTTTAATTCTCAGGGATTAATACAAAAAATTACAATCTGAACCCTGACTCATCGTTTCTCAAATTTTTTCTATGATTATTTTTAAGATAACATTAATTTCTCTAATTTTTAGTTATTAGTATTAACGTAAATTATAATATTTTGTTAACATTTTCGTACTAACGCTTAATTATATGTCTATTATAGATGTTAGTCATCAAAATTTAACTCAATATTAATGAGTATTAATATGACATAATATATAAATATTATAATGTATATATTATAAGGTGGAAAAATAGCTATTTTTTAATATATTTTTATTTGTGATACTTAATTGCTGATAATTATAGAAATTACCGATGCTTATATAATTTCAAATGTTTAGATGCAATATCTCTGAAATTATTATTAACGTTCAATTAGATATTCTATTGGGAATTAGATCTTTTATATATAGTATGATATTATATATACTAAGTTTCAGTTATTAGCTGTTATTTTACGCTATATAGCAAAACTAATCTAATTCAGTTGGAAGATAATAAAAAAAAATTCTAAGGGGTTAGTTGTGATTGAACTCGTTTTAGTTTTAGATATGGCTTGCGGTAGTGTGTTTTTTAGATACAGATAGATTATCTGTTATTTCGGAAAAAGTATTAGATTAATTTATATAATGAGATTATTAATAATTTCAGATATAGGAACATTCGTTTATTTTACATGATTCGTAGAATAGACGTATAGAGAAAATTAAACTACAAAAATTTTAAAGGAAATATAAATACAAAGTGAAGCTATTTATGCTTTGCGTGCCTACTACTGGCATAACTTGCCTAGTACGGAGATATGATGATAGTTTTGGCAAAACTATTATATAAGTGCTCTAAATATAGTTTTGGACAATGTGGTCGAAGGTTGTATTTTATTCGTTGGTGTTAGTGTAATTCAAAATACTTAAAATAATGGTATATGGCCTATTTTGTTAAACTATTATATCTATGTGAGGAAAACCGTTTTCGGCTTTGCCCATATATTGAGTGTGAATTCCTAATTATAGTATCACCGTCAACTCTTTAATAGTACTTGTGCCAATTAAGACCAATAGTATTAAAATATAAAAATAAATTTTAGAAAAATAAATATATTAAAAACTTCTCAAATAATATATATATAAATAAATTTATTACGATATTGTATTCTGATAATAATTTAATAATTAGTGAATATAATGACGTATATAGGTCGATTAATAAATTTATAATAAATAAGTATAACACTGATATTATTTGTAATATGTGAATAAATGGTTTACATTCAGATGATATAAATATAAATTAAAAGTAAACCTGTTTTTGAAACAATAATCATTGATGTATGACAATAGTGTATATAGAAAATTTGGAACAGAGTTATACCTTATTGCTTAATGATATATATATTAATTTATTCTTAATATTTTATATTATTTATATTGATGGAATGAATCATAATCTTAAATAACAAAAATAAAAATTAAAATATATATATATAGTATATAAAAAAGAAAAAAAATCAAAAAATGATCAAAAATTAAATATATTGAATAAAATAAGTTAGTATTTTATATATATAAGTATTTGAGATTTTTCACGGTTGCATATACTATATTTTATTTATTTGTACTCTTATTTGTATTACTGAATATATTTGATCTCTATGCTATTATATTAAATATAAAAGATTAATATTATCAATAATAAACTCTTGATGAATTTATTAATTATATTATATATACTTATTGATATTCAATTATTAATATTGTATTATATTACATCTTTCGGCGATTCTGGTCAAATACTATGCGAGGCAGAGTATGTTGTATTGGCAACGTTGGTTCCCTATATATATTATAGCTTACCAATAAAAAATTTATGTCGTTTCCTGGAAAGTAGCCCTATTATCTTATTAAATTAATATGTTCTTAAAGACGTTTCGGCTGCCTACATATATAGTTATAAAATAGTAATAAATTAAATAAATAAATAAATAAATACATAAACTACATCGTTAATTATTGACATAGAATTAATATATATAAGTAATAGGGTTTTAATGTTAACTAGACTGTGCATTTGTATTAGTAATTTATGTTTAATGGTATGATTATAGTATTTTTATTTAGTGGGATATGTATAGTATATATAGTTTTATAATGTAAATTGATATTTCTTAAGGTGATGCAATATTATTATGCATTGAATTAATTAGGAAGGTAGAAAATTTCTCAATAGGTTGTGTGAATAGCTTAGTTTTATTATTTGAATAATAATCAGTATTTAAATGTGGGAAACTTACTCATGATGATTAAATGGTATTAGTAGTCTTTCACATATCCTGGCTTTCGCATCATAGGGAATATATTCAGTACTACATAAAAATATTATTTAAGTTATAATTAAAAAATATATTAATCAAATTTATATGTCATAGTAATAAATAGTATCTATGTAAATTAAAGTTACAACTGTATCCATGTTTTTGGGTAATGCAATAACTCAATATTATAAAATTGATGGATTCTATTTTGTACGTTATCACATATATGCATGTTTATACGATAGATATTAATATAACGTTTATATCTTACTTGTATTAATGGTATATATATTATGGTAGACTAATTTTCAATCAAAAGTACATACTTAGTAATATTTGTGATTTACCAATGAAATGCTAAAATGTTATTTATTTATTATTTATTAATACTAGTCCATTTGAGGTATCGAGTACAGCTAGTAAATTGGAATCTGTTATTTAATGTCGGATTAATATTATGTATTTGATTTATTATGACATATGACTTTATTAAACAATAATATATATATGTTTATAATTATATATATATAATATTAACTAATTAGCCGCATATATATATATATACACATGCCTGATATATATATAGTATATTAACATGTAATGTGGTTGTTAAAGATTTTTCCTATGTATAGTATGACAATATGTGCTTCTCAGTATAATAATACTTATATCTATGATCATATATTGTGTAATACATAATTAGTACCAATACTATAATATAATAATAACATGCTTATAGTATATTTACTCATGAATATTAATTTTTTTCTATTAATAGCATTTGTATTTTAGTTATTTACATAAATTACAAATTTAAGTTTAATATCCGAAATTCTAATTGTTACCCTTTAATAAAAGTATTACTAATTTAGATATGTGATAGTAAAAAGTATTTCATTTAAATATGTAAATAATATTTTGTGATAATATGTAAATAATATTTTTATATAATTAAGGAGTTAATTATTAAATCTTTATCAATAAATATTATTCATTATAATTTAAAGAAATATGACTAATTTAGATGGTATGCTATAAGTTATTTAATTTGATTATGTAAATAGTATTTAATATATATTTTTATATTATTAAATTCTTAATTATTTATTCTTTATTAATCAATATATTCACCAAATATCTTGAATTATAAAATAGTTACCCTTGTTTTAAGAAAAGTATGGTTAATTTAGATGTTATGTTAAAAATTAATTCATTTAAATATGTAATATTACTTAATTAATATTTCTATATAATTTAGAACTTAATTAATTAATTTTCTACTATTAATATATTCAACGAATATCCGGAATTATAATTTAGTTACCCCTTAAATTTAGAAAAGTATGAATAATTTAAATGTTATATTAAAGGTTATTTTATTTTATTGTGAAAATAGTGTTTAATTCATATTTTCATACTATTATAAAAGTAATTATGGCAGTGTCGTAAAAGGTTTAAATGTAAGTTGTTTTTTTTGTATATATCTGTGTAGACCACACACAATATAAATATTTTGATAGCAATTATGCGGCACAAAAAATTTTGTTGGGTACGTATTATCCTTCAATACATACATATTTTTTATTGGTGTATTTTGATGTGTAGATAAAATTGAATAGTGTTAGTCTGATTCTATATTTTTGATTATAATAAATAATGTATAATCACTGAATTCTCGCATTATATATAATATAATGATAAATTATATTACATAGAGAATAATACATTTAGTAATGTATCGAATGGAATAAAGATTACTACATAACTCAATAATATTCTTACTATTAAGTAATAATTATGGTATTATAATACTTTTGATATAATAAAGTGAGTATTAGAAGATTATTAGTATTTATTCTAGGCGAAATATTATGTATTCTATATTATATTATTGAACTAAATATTTATTTCAAAAATATAGTAATAATATTATTTTTGAGTGATATAATTTTTATATTTAAAATTTTCTATTTTGTAGTAGGTAATTATACAAAAAAATTTAATCTATATAGTTAAAAAAATTAGGGAATTTCTGCCTATCTGCGGTTTGGAATTCTTTTCTGAACAAGAAGCTTTCCAGGTTTTGTAACATCTTTGTGAAAACTTAGTATAGATAAAAAAAATATTATCAATATAAATTTTTATCACTTTTTTTCATATAATTTATTAATAGTTCAAGAATAAGTATGAAATATTAAGATTTTTTTTCTACATATCTAATAATTAACATCGAGTAAATTTTCAGAGGCTTGTATTAAGTTTGGGCGAGATAGCATAGCTTTATTTTTACCTTAGTGATTATAATATTTTATTGATATATGCAGTAATTCAAAGAAATTTTTAAAAAAATTTTCAAATATTTTTTTTGTTTAAATATATAGTTTGTTCACACAAGAAAAAATCCATAACTACTTGATATAGTACAATATATACCATAAAATGAAAATATATTAATTCTTTCGACTGAACCTTCTGCTCCATAAATAAGATCAAAATATTCCTGAAATATTTTCATGGTACGGTAAGTATCGATATAAAGAAATAAATAAATATATTATAATTTTAATTTCATTTTCAAAACCTATACAAATATAGTAGTTTTGAATAATCGCGAATAATGCTCATGAATATGGGGTCAAATAAATCAATATATCGTCTCGTGTGTGTCGTGTCGGTCCTCATATGCATTATGTGTTTTATATTTGCATTGTTTTAGTTAACACTTTCGGTATATGGTATGGCTTTCAATAAGAATAATATGAAGAGATCATATAATATATTTCGTGAAAATTTAATGATTAATTTTTTCTCTCATGATGTGGTAGTTTCTGCAATTAAGAGTGATTTTCTTATTTATTCATGATATTTTAAATATAAGAGTTCGTAATAATTATTAAAACCAATAAATTCTTAATATAACGTATCTATAGTTAATTCATCGTGAGAGAGCATTATCTCTATTCATTGTGGCACACCACAGATTAGTAGTAAATGACTGCGCTCGACATGATTACTCTTTAGTTTCTCACGAAAAATGATTTTCTAGATAGTCAGTTCAATGTAATGAGTTTGTATGGTTATTAATATAAAATTAAATCTGAGCATTTGAATATTATATATACGATTTAATTCTTATGTCCCATCTCATGATATTTTTTTATTTTCCTCACAAGTGGAAGTTTTAGAAAATTTTTGTGTGGCATATTTTAATTAGAAATATATATAATTTGGTCCTCACTCTTCTTTTTTTTATGTTATATTCTCTATGTTAGATAGCTTATACAACAGAGTGTCTAGATGTGATTGTAATAGTCGATATCAATAGTGTAGCATTCAAACGCTATATTATCAATTTTAGTATGTCGTTATTCTGACTCTTCACAGTCAATCATATAAGACCACTAAGTTATTATAATCTTTGATGCTAGTATGATATAGTTTGTTATATATATCACTAAGCTTGGGTCTATCAATATGCTTATCCTTAATTGGTTAGTTTCAATACTGTGAGTCTAGTAACTATATACTTTACTAATAAATTATATACTTATGGTTTGAAGAAAATATATAAAAGTTGATTATATCTACTATTATATTGGTATTAAAAATGTATTTATTTGGGATTTCTTTGGTAATAGTATCTAATAGATACCTATATATATGACTTAATCAAACTTATAGGGATATAAATATATTTATATATATTAATAACTATTACATTATTAATTATTAATTCTAATAATTAATAATAATACTAAACAATACTTAAACCTAATGATTATATATCTTAGAAAATCAGTGACTAATTTTTACAGTCACTAAACATAAATAAACTATATTTTAAAGGTGTGACAAGTGTATTACTAAACTTAAGTACCAATGGAGTTTAGATATAATATAACCGGTAATCTCTGGCTTGATATGGGTAAGATTATGTTAGGTAAGATAGATGATAGTTAATAGGAGGCAAAGAAATTTATTTATTATTTTTTTTTTCATATTTTAACTTATACTTTCGACTTAAGGTGCAGTAATGTTTCAGTGTTCAAAAGAATTTTTGATTATAATTATTTATTAAATTATCATACCACCACTTACTTTTCTGTTAAAAACTGTAAATTCATGTATTAAATCTCCCAGGAGCGTGATTCTATAGGCTGTTTCAAGTCTTGAATACCATATTTTAATACTATTATTCTTTATATAGTCACAGTTGTTTGTTAATACTTATGTCTTAGAACAAATTGAAACTAATCTTCAGGAAGTAGATTACACTTATTGTCTAGTAACTTCATCTAACATTAATATTTCTGGATCAGCTAATAAAGGACATGTTATTTATTATATTCAGTGTAAGTGTGTAGGGTAGTACTGTTTGATCTGTATTGTGTAATATATATATATACGAGCGCTAGTAGCCGTACGATCAGTTGCAATTTTTTCCTGCTTATTTCCGTTCTATAAAGTTCGTAACTTTCTGTATAATAACATTTCTCGCATAACATCCTACTTAAGTCAATTTATCCTTTTATATTATGTATATAGTATTTATGTAATCACGGGCTCGTGAGTTCGAGCGGTGTGGGACAGGAAGTGTGGCTCGCGGACTTTTTCTCATGACTCTCCTCGTTAGGGCGAGTGCGGTTGGAGTGAACGCCCTATGCTTAACACCAGCAAATTATAAAAGAGCGGGGGTTCCGGGAGACCTGCCGGAAGCGCGGGTAAATAGTCCTAACCTGTCGTTTCCCCGGTGTACGCTTTTGCGGATGTTGCTGAAGCTGCCTGATAACTTCAGTCTTCAGGTTCCTGAAGGCCGCAGAGACACGGACTCATGCACTTTTTCCGCGACGATTAACATTGGTATTCACTGTGATTTTGATAAAACCCACAAAAAATATAAACAAAATTACTTACTCGATACAAGATACAAAAGCATTTTTTAAAAAACTAATCTTAATCAATATTATTCGGAACTTATATTTGATATCAGCATGTACAGTGTACGACACTCACTCGCCTCACTCGCAACAACCTGTAGAATATCTATTGCTTGTGTAGTATTCATACTGAGCATAATTATAAAAACACACAATTAATACAAGTAAAAGATCTCGATGGAGTCGTAAAATCGTGATAAAGCGGTCATATCCTAGATTCTTTGAATCATGTCGTTAGCCAAGTATTAAATCTGAGTTGTTCAGGAGGCATATAGTATTCTTTTCAGAACATAACGAGGATGAGTTATTACAAAAAAAAAAATAACAATACCATCCATTATACTGACGGAAGTCATAACGAAAAGGTCATAACTGTATCGTAAGCGTCCTAGTGATAAGTGAATGGTGGTAGATTATATTGTTGGTTATGTTTTGTGAGATTTTTTTTATCATATAATTATTTTTTATTTTATATTGATTAAAATAAATTTCAATGGGAACATCATGTATCAA
>JABUQX010004503.1:80000-85000 GCA_015478945.1 Trachelipus rathkii
CAATAAGAAGAGATACCAGAAGTATTCCATCTGAACGTAACCCCCTATTATCCCACTAATCCAACTCAAACCCATAAGTAGAGCCAAGCGTAAATATAGCTTCAACTGAACCTGGTGAACCTGCGTGCAAGATCTGTTGGAAGGTTGTGAAGATGGAGCTACCATTTTGACAGCCATTATGAAAAATACAATGTTCAAAGCCATTATTATCGCCAATGGAGCAGCAAAATAAACAAGAATTGCTTTACGCTGTCCAAACCAACAGAGACGATTGCCTAGCTCCGGTAGATAAGTAGGATCAATCCAACTAGGCTTCAGCTGATCTATTGTTAGAATGGTAGTTAAAGATAAAAATGGGACTACCCAGGCATACAACGAATACAAAACAAATTTTCTCCATTGCTTGCCGGCAGTTAACCTCAGTTCTGATGTAGCTCTACTTAAGGTTCTCCAGATATCAAACGCCATAACGTTCATCCAACAAAATGAAGCTAGGAAAAAGTAATACATAAGTGAGGCAACGACTGGGCAATTGTTGGTACCGCTTTCTTTGAGAGATGCCACGAGAAAGCAAATATATGCAACAAGTAATGCCACACACATTGATGCCAAATTTTTCCCTGAAAGATTTCTCAAGTCTGGTACAATAAAAAATATTGTCAAATGAATAATAATAAAAAAGCAGGAAGTTCCTAGTCCTAATAATGTTAACCATCCCATTAACCTAGTGTAGCTATCTGGTATGCACACTAGGATGCCTTCTTTGTATATTTCATATTCATTTTCTTCATAAACTCGACGGAACGTGAGCAACTTGATTAGGCCATCCTCACCTCTTGTGAAGTCGCTTTCATTTATAAACATCTTGTCACATTTCATAGTAGAATTTTCGTTTAAATAATTCTCAGTGTTATTTGAATCTGGGTAATCAGGATCAGTAGCATTTAAATCTGGCTGTTCAACTATTCTGTCAAAATGTTTCAGACATCGTCCATTCCTGAACTCGGAGTTTTTATCGAGACAAACAACTAACCTGCAAGTATTCGAAAACGGGTTCCATATTTCTCCTTTTGGGCAACCGTGATCCTTAACACCGAAATCAAAGAGTACTGTGAACGAAACAGGCACTCCGGAAGGTGCCAACCTAAAGTGTCTTTCATGGCATGTTAGATCTTCATCTTTTATAAAATTACAGATGGCACAGTGATAATTTCTGTAAGCATACGAGTCATAAGACTGGTACGGCGAAACTTCTGTAGTATTTTCGTGGTGATCAATGTAGTGTGGAGGGAATCCATACACAAGAGTGGTGTAAGAATGACAGAGATCTTCTACATATTTGTCTTTCCATTTTGGGGAACAGGTTGATGAAAATTCTTTGCAACGTCTAATTTTATGAATAACAGTTTCTTTCACAAAAGGAATTATATCACAAATTTTAAAAGATTCCTCTTCACTCTCAGAATTATTCAAAAATATTCCCCAAGAGCTGTTAACGTATTTAAGATTTTTACTCAAATATTCTTTTTCAACGTTGTCAATTTCAGGACAAGATATCTGAGCTTGCCAAAATTCGAGGTCTTCCATGTTTTCGTTATTACAGAGACCGCAATAATAATTTTTATAGGTAACGCTTGTATTTAGACTAGTTGCTGGCATATCGAGGAAAGGATCACTGCTGTAAGCGAAGTTGGATGGTGAAGCTTTGTGACATAACTCCGCTATATCTTTAGACCTCCAATCATTTGCACATTTACCTCTCATGTAATACGATCCATGAAATTCGATATTAACACACTCGAATTTACTGTGGGCAGTTTTCATCTTATCCACATCGTAAGTTTTCGCTTCAAGACAACAGTCTCCGTACTCGATACATTCTTCGTCACAAAAGCAGTTTACGGAGACCCAATCCATAGAAAGATCTAAGCGACTTCCTCTTCTAGTCTGACATCTCCCTCTGGAATGACAGCTCGCATTAATATTACGAAGATCGTTGATATCGAACCCATGGACCGCGTTTACCAATATCAAAACTAAAGCAGCAAACCAGAAGTATTTTCCTAGGAAGATCATTTTTTTAAATTATTTTTTCTTGCTTTTGGAGTAAAATGAACTTTAAATGAATTTTCGTTTCCAATTTACCCAAGGATTGTCGTTCTCTAACATTTTTCGACTTCTTTCCGTGAACACTCTGGAAAAAGAAAAAAAAACAATATATATATATATATATATATATATATATATATATATATATATATATATATATATATATATATATATATATATATATATATATATATATATATATATATATATATATATATAAATATATTAAAATGATTGAGAAAATGAGAGAGGAGAAGAAGAATAAATTGTATTTAGATTTTATGGAGTTGCAACAGACGTATGATAGGGTTAATAGGGAAGCTCTATGGCAGGTGTTAGTGATATATGGTGTTGGTGGTAGTTATCTGAATGGAATCAATAGTATGTATGACAATAGTGAAGCGGGCGTAAGAATAAATGGAGTTGAAAGTGATAAGTTTAATATTAATAGCGGAGTGAGGCAGGGATGTGTTATGTCTACTTGGTTATTCAATTTGTATATGGATGGGGTTATGAAAGAATTAGAGGTGGGGGGGGGAGGGGAAGGTGTTAAAATGACGGAGAATAGAAGAGTGTGGAGGGTGCCCTACCTATTATATGCGGATGATTTGGTTTTGTGTGGCGAACCTGAAGAGAGTTTGAGTAGATTGGTAGAGGGATTTGGCCGGGTGTGTAAAAGGAGGGGTTTGAAAGTAAACGTAAATAAGAGTAAGGTTATGGCTGTGAGCGAAGATAGTCCTCGGTGTGAAGATATGCTGGATGGTATTGGAACAAGTGTCTGAGTTTAAATACTTAGGATATATGTTGGAAGAAAAGGGAACGGATGACGCAGAGTGTATTAGGAAATTTGTAAATGGTAGGAAGGTTGCTGGAACAATTAAATCCTTGCTGGATGTAAAGGGACTAAGTCTTGAGTGTGCTAGGGTCTTACATGAGGGTATGTTGTTACCTGTGTTGATGTATAGTAGTGAAACTATTGTCTGAACTAAGAGGTATATATCTAAAGTACAATGTGTTCAGATGGACAATCTTAGCAGCGTTAGAAGAATTGATAAAACGAGGAATGAATGCATTAGAAAGTTGTGTGGTGTGAAGATAGGAGTAAAAAGGAGAATAAATGAAAATACGTTGAATTAGGTCATGTGGAAAGGATGGATGATAATCGGTTGGTTAAGCTGATGTATAGTAGTAAGTGTGCTGGGAATCGACCGGCTGGGAGACCGAAGAAAAGGTGGATTGAGTTAGTAAAGGAATGTGCCTGGAGGAGAGGAATGTGAGTTTGGCAAAGGCGAGAAGAAAGGTGCATAAATATGACAGGAGTGAATGGCGGGGTTTTGTCACGGGGTGTGATTGTGGCCCACCTGGGCCAAGGGATGAACCCTACATTGACGAGATGCCATAGTGAGGGCTCGTCGCGGTCCCGTAAAGCTCTAGGGTGGATTTTTCTGATTGCGGCGGGTTCTCACTAAAGGGCATAAAGGGGACGGTAAGGCTGGGCTTTCTTTTCAACTTGCGTCATATTCTTCTACTACTATTCTGTTTCCAGTGCATGCTACGCACCTTGCTTCCAGTTTTGGGGGAGAAGGTGGGTAATGATGATGATGATATTATATATATATATATATATATATATATATATATATATATATATATATATATATATATATATATATATATATATATATATATATATATATATATATATATATATATATATATATATATATATGGTATATATATATATATATATATATATATATATATATATATATATATATATATATATATATATATATATATATATATATATATATATATATATATATATATATATATATATATATATATATATATATATATATAGGCCAGCATTTCGATTATCCGTCATATATATCTTAAAAACTATTAATGCTACAGTAGAAACGGAATACATTGGTGGATGCTGGATTAATGCTGGTCAGAAAATATAAAAACAAAATAAAAAAAAAAATATATATATATATATATATATATATATATATATATATATATATATATATATATATATATATATATATATATATATATATATATATATGTATATATATATATATATATATATCAAAAACTACAATAGCTACAGAAAATACAATTTTGGAATCCTCGTAAAATTCCCATAGGAAAATGTAAAAAAATAAAGATTTTGCTTTATACGGCACACTAGGGGGCTCGAGCCGACAGAGGGACAAAGGGGGATGTTTTCCATACCCCGTAGAGACGCAGGAACCCCCGCGACACCCAAATACCTACCAAGAGCGGGGGTTCGAGGTGTCTCCCCGGAGGGGAAATAATCTACCCCGTCTATTGGTTCCCAGAGGTAAGTTGACCATCGGGCCGGTATACCCTTAGGTATTCTTTTTTAGTAAAAAAAAAAATTAATAGAAAGTCTTTATTTTAACGAGAAACCAATAAAGGTCTCGTAGGCCTTCTAATCATATTACTATAATTGACTAACAATAATTTTTTTATTTTTATTTTTTTACATTTTCCTATGTGAAATTTTATGAGGATTCCAAATATGTTCAGTTTTTGAGATATAATTTTATTTTATTTTTATTTTTTATTTTTATTTTTTTTACATTTCTGGGACTACAGCACATTGGACAATGCCCAATATTCAGTTTTTATAGCATTAATGGTACAGACCCATGTTTTGTATCAAACAACATTTATGCTATATAACATAACCTTATATACTCTCATATATGCTCCTCCTTTCACATATATATATACTATATATATATATATATATATACTTATAATAACATATATATATATACTCTATATATATATATATATATATATATATATATATATATATATATATATATATATATTAACGTCTGGATTAG
>JABUQX010004503.1:90000-102500 GCA_015478945.1 Trachelipus rathkii
TTACACTGATGCTGTCGTCTGTGTTGGCGTGGGGTTTCATGGGGTTATGGGGCCTTCACGTTCCTGCGAGTAACATTTACCCTTGTGGTCCGTTATTTTTGACGAGTAATATATAATATATATATATATATATATATATATATATATATATATATATATATATATATATATATATATATATATATATATATATATATATATATATATATATATATATATATGAGAGAGAGAGAGAGAGAGAGAGAGAGAGAGAGAGAGAGAGAGAGAGAGAGAGAGAGAGAGAGAGAGAGAGAGAGAGAATAATTGCATGCATGTGAGGAAAATAGCTGTAAAGAAAACGAAAAAAAAATTGCAATGCCGGTCTCAGTTTATGCCGATAGCAAAATCACACACCATTTTCTTTTAAATTCAACGCAACTTACTTCTGCTAGATCGCTTCTTGAGTTATTATAAACAACAATTAAAGAAACATTTAACATGTTGGGGATTAAGAAATAGGTGGGGCCCGGCCCCGGCCAACCCCGGCCATTTTTAGCGACCCCGGCCCCGGCCCCGGCCAAAAATCAGGAAAAACCGGGGTTTTCTACCGGGGTTAACTGTAAATTTACACTAAATAATAGAGGGTTAAATCAAACAAAATAAAAAAATATATTTTAATTCCATTACTCTTTTGTTATAAATTGATGCAAAATATATAAACATACCTAAATATAATCAATTTTTTTTTGGTATTTACTATGATTTCAAATTAAAATTGAAGCCAAATTATAATTTTTCCGAGTTTTTAACATAAAAATATTCGAAATTTGATATATCACACGAATTCAGAAAAGGAAATAAATATAATTGTTAAAATATTAATGTATTTATTTATTTAAAGTAAATATCTTCAAGAAAATCAAATATTTTCCGAAATCTTTTTTCAAAATTATTTAATTAATATATATATATATATATATATATATATATATATATATATATATATATATATATATATTTATATATATCTTTTTTAAAAAATAATTAAATAAAAATATATATATATATATATATATATATATATATATATATATATATATATATATATATATATATATATATATATATATATATATATATATAAATATCTTACATTTTACATCCTCTCCCAGTAAAACTCACGAGCCTGTCTGTGGGGCCAACCTCCGCTTCCATCTTGTTCTATCCATCACGATCCCATCCGCCATCAGCTCATCCATTGCAGGCATCTGGTGTCTCCTTAATGAATCCTCCACTGTGTCCCTCCATCTCTTCCGCGGTCTTCCTCTCGGCCTCACTCCCTCCGGTCTCCACCTCCACCTCCTACTGGCAACTCTCTCTTCCTGCATCCTCTCCAGGTGTCCCCACCATCTTAGTCTGGCTGCCTTAATTCATCAGAGGTTTCACACACGCTCTCCCTCACTGTCTCGTTTCTCACTCTGTCTCTATTCGTCTTTCCAATCACCGTCCTCAACACATTCATCTTCGCTGTCTGAATTCTACTCTCCTCTCTCCCTGTCATGCTCCATGTCTCTGCCCATACAACAGTATTGGTGTCAACACTCCCTCATATATTGCTCTCTTCACCTCTTTGTTCATATATTTATCTTTCAAGATGGGATATACTGCTCTTACAGTCCTGCCATACTGCTCAATCCTACTCGTAATTTCCTTTGCATACCCCCCTTCTCTTCCAAGTGCTTCCTAGATATTTATATCTATCCACATTTTTAATCTCTCTACCATCTACCTCCACTATCAACTCCTCCTCCTCCTCCCTACTTACTATCATTATTTCTGTTTTCTCCACATTCATATTTAATCCAGCTTCTCTCAATTTTTCTGCGAAACACAGCACCATTTGCTTCAACCTCTCACCATCTCCACCTCCAACACCAAATCATCTGCGTATACCATGATATCTCCGTCAATCTACTCTTCTTTACACCTCTTATGACTGTGTCCAAATACGCTATAAACAGTATCGGCGACAACACACTACCCTTACTCCCTTACCCTGCCTTACTCCAGTTTTTACCTCAAACCATTCCTCGTTTTTATATCCTGTTCTTATCCTACTTAAGCTATTCACATATGTACTTCTTACTGCCTTTATCAGTCTGTCTTCAACTTCATAATCCCTCTCCAGAACTCTCCATAGCTTCTCCCTGGGTACAGAATCAAATGCTTTCTTCAAATCTATGAAGGCGATATATGCCTTCTTGTTGTATTCCCATGTCTTTTCCTGTATCATTCTCAATGCGAACATTAAATCTACAATTGCTCCTGCCACCTCTATACCCATACTGCTCTTCACCTAATCTCGGCTCTATTTTTTATCTTAATTTTCTTTCTAATATTCTTTCATATAACTTAGCCATGTGATCCATTAGTGAGATTCCTCTATAATTTTTACAATCTCCTGCGTCCCCTTACCTTTATAAATGGGAACTATTATTGACCTTCCCCAACCTTCCGGCACTCTACTCTCCACCCAACACCTGTTCAGAAATCTCAGCATCAAGGCTTTTAGCTCCTCTCCTCCCTCCTTCAGCAATTCAATATGTATCCCATCCTCACCAGGGGTCTTTCCGCTCTTCATTTTCCCTAACGCCTCCACAAATTCCTCCTCCGTTATTCCCTCTTCCTCCACTCCCTCTTCGTTTCTCTCCTCTACCTCTCTCTCCCCTTCCTCTTCCGGCTGCACCTCCACATTCAGCAACTCATCAAAGTACTCTATCCACCTTTTGTTTTTTTCCTCCAGGCTTACCAATGTTTCACCATTTCTATCTTTGATATTACATACTCTCCTCTTCGCTCCTCTATACGTTCTTGCCAATCTAAAAATCTTCTTCTTGCCTTCCTTCATATCATCCATCAGCTCCTTTGCTAGCTTCTCAGCCACCTCCTCCTTTGCCCTCCTCTTCACTCTCTCCGCTTCATTTCTTGCTTCCAGGTACACGGCTCTGGATTGTACACTTCTGTTTTTAAGCCATCTTCTCAATGCTACCATCTTTTGTCTCACAGCATTCTTTACCTGTTCATTCCACCAAGGTGTATGCTTCTTTCTCACTCCTCCCATCCATTTAATGCCTAGGGTTTCCCTAGCCGCTTCCTTCACAACACTTCCTATGTGTTCCATTGTTTCATCACCGTTCATCTCCAGTATTTTTTCGTTTACTTTACCAACATAATTCAATCTCTTATCTTGATCTTTCAGCGAGTCTACTTTTATTGTACTCCACTTCTCTTTTTTTTTTTTTTATTTTTATATTATATATATATATATATATATATATATATATATATATATATATATATATATATATATATATATATATATATATATATATATATATATATATATATATATATATATATATATATGAAAAAATTTGCTAGAGATAAACACCATCACTTCTCCCTATACTTTTCATATATATATATATATATATATATATATATATATATATATTATATATATATATATATATATATATATATATATATATATATATATATATCTATATATATATATCTAACTAACATTTTTATATATATATATATATATATATATATATATATATATATATATATATATATATATTTAATACAACTTATTCTTCTAGAAAATCAATTATTTTCTAAAAATTTCTTTCGAAAATATTTATTTAATTGAATTAATTAAATGTATTCCTTTTTTATAATTAAAATTATTAATTAATTGAAATTATATTTAATTTTCATCCTAAGTTTTAAGACTTTCAGTGTTTTTGACTTACATTTCTAATTTTAGCTAACCCCGGCCCCGGCCCCGGCTAAAGCAGCCCCGGCCCCGGCCCCGGCCCCGGCAAAATTCCCGCCCGGTCGGTCCCTATTAAGAAATCATCCAAAGCTAATAATGATAATGAGAGTGGGGAACTTGGCATATAATAATTTTTATTATAAATAAGATTGAGATATTATTCTTGTGTTATATTAAATCATCTCCAATTCCTAGTGAGCAGAAAAATGGTGAAGCGTCTAACTTTTAACAGTCCGTTTTACTAAGCAATGATGAGTAATATTAATTATTATTATTCCCAAACAGACCAATCAAAAAAAAAAAAAAAACTAATAGCAGTTTCACTTGCACTAGTAGATAAAAGATTAGTCTGATATTTCATTTTAATGGTATATATATATATATATATATATATATATATATATATATATATCTATATATATATATATATATATATATATATATATATATATATATATATATATATATATATATATATATATATATATATATATATATATATATATATATATATATATATGTTAAATGTGGAAAAGTTTTGAGTAAAATCAGTTTAAATTCAACTAAACTATAACGACATTTGGAAACAACACATTCGAATTTAAAAAATCCAAGTGAACAAACTATATTTTAAAAGAAAGTGTTTTGAATTAAATCGAAGAAAATCTACATTTTACTCACACTTGTCAGAAAACAAAGATGCGTTACATGCTACATATCGAATTACAAAAGCTGGTGAAGCACATACAATTGCAGATAATTTAATAAAGCCGTGTGCAAAAGATTTAGTAGAGTTCATGATAGACAAAGAATACGTAAAAAAAAATTGATAAATTGCAGCTTTCAAATAACTCTGTATCAAGATTTATTCATGTCAAATGGATGAGTCAACAAAGGTTGCTGGTTTTTAGTGGTTTAGCGGTTTTGCTTGTATTTGAAGAAAGAAGATTTATTAATCTGCAAGCCATTGAAGAGTCCTGCAGGGAAAGCAATATTTAATTTAATTGATTCATTTATGAAAAAAAAATGAAATTTCATGGAAGCTTTGTTCAAGCATTTGCACTGATGGAGCCGCAGCTATGGTTGGGCACATTTTGGGTTCTGTGTCTAGAATAAAAAAATAGAAATAAAAATGTTGAAAGAATCCATTATTGTCTTCATCGTTAAGCACTAGCGGTGAAACGTATGCTTGAAAACTTAAAATTAGTATTAAACGATATTGTTAAAATGGTTAATTTTATTAAATCAAGGCCACTAAACGCAAGAATCTTCAGCTTATTATGTGATGATATGGGAAGCACTCATGAAACTTTATTGTTGCATACTGAAGTGCGTTGGTTATCTCGTGGAAAAGTGTTGGCACGGTTTTTCGAATTACGTGAAGAAATTGTTTTTTCTAAAAGATCAGTGTTGGATGAAAAAAATGGCATACCTTTCTGATATATTTACTTACTTGAATGAAGTCAATCTTGCAATGCAAGGTGCCAATGTAACATGTTTCAAAGTCAAAGGTAAAATGAACGCACTTCAACGTAAACTAAAACACTGGGGTGATTATATTGCTAAGGGTGATGTTGAATGTTTTGAAAACCTGAGTAGTTTTCTACTAACAAATGAAATTTCCTTAAAGCAAGAAACAAAACATTTAATTTTGCAACATTTGTCTGATATGAATAACTCATTAACAGTATTTTCCTGATGAAATGGAAACAGAACGTTGGGTTGAAAATCCCTTTGCGGAGTCGTTAAATTTTAACATAAAAGAACAGCAAATTGACATTACAACGGACTCAAATTAAAATTAAAATTTCAAAGTGGAACGCGGAAATTTTGAATGGTTAATGGAATACCCTGATATAAGCTCAAAAACTTTGAAAGTAATAATGCGGTTTCCAACCCCATATTTATGTGAAAGAACTTTTTCACTGTATGCAGCAACAAAATTTTTTTTTAGAAATAGACTAAATATAGAAGCTGACTTACGCTTACAAGTAACGTCTATAATTCCAAACATGAATACTACCTGTAACCAGCAGCAGACTCACGAAAGTCATTAAAAGGAACTTTTTATAATATCTTTTTTTTTTTTAAATATTAAAGTTCCGTGAAATTTTTGCTCTAACGTAGGGGTTCCGTGGGTATGAAAAGTTTGGGAAGACCTGTATTAGATAATCAGTCGACTAAGTGCTCCAAGGCGGGTTATGGAGTGTATACGAATCTTAACTTCATTCCTATTTGAATATGTAGCCGGTTTCTCTGCTCCAACACTAATTTAATATACTTTTCACAACCTTGTCACAGCAAGTGGTAGTTGTTCTCAACCTGTCCTACTACAACTAAAGATCTATGGTTTTAAACAAGCTTCATTACTAAGAGTTTAAAGACAAAAAGTGAATTCTCTCTCTCTCTCTCTCTCTCTCTCTCTCTCTCTCTCTCTCTCTCTCTCTCTCTCTCTCTCTCTCTCTCTCTCTCTCTCTCTCTCATAAAATCTTATTTAGATTCCGGTTCCACCTCTATTCCACACCCCTCTACTTATCATAAACTGTCAGAATTACAATTTTTCATATTTAGCCTTAAAGCCAAACCTTGTGCTCAATTCTCAACACTTCTGGGAATCCGATCCTAATACAGGAAAGCTTATGACAAACTGAAGAGTTTCCTGGGATGTTGTGATATAGGATGCTAATATGTATGAATGTTCCTAAACCAACATGCTTATCAATTTTCGAGTATATATATATATATATATATATAGGGAAAGAAATATATTTATAAATTTTTAATTGTATATATATATATATATATATATATATATATATATATATATATATATATATATATAACTATATATATATATAACTATACATATATAGCTATACATATATATATATATATATATATATATATATATATATATATATATATATATATATATATATATAATATATATATAATATATATATATATATATATATATATATATATATATATATATATAGCAGCAATAATAATAACATATATACTATAAAAAAAGTTAAGACTATGATCCATGCTTTAAATCTGTTGCCCAACCTCATTCAAATCACAATTCTATCACCACCGCACTATTACTCAGTTCTTTCTTTTCTGATGGTGCTACAAATTCATGATTCAGACTTGTAAAATATTTGGAGGTTAAATTGGATTACACAAAAAAAAAAAAAAATAATAAATAAAATAAATAGGAATATTTAATGTAATTTTTAATTTACCAATTTGCCCATCAAGTAGGTATTATGGCGCCTCCACCTCAAACTTTGCCTTCTGTCTATATTTTCTTGTAGCAGTGTAAAAAACACTTGAAATTTTTTTCAAACAACATCTTTATCAGGAGTGTATTCATTTTACAGTCTACTATTGCAACCACTGTTATAACTTTTTCGACCATTATATCACAGTTATAATTCTCATTTTCACCAAAGTTTAATTTTTGTTTTCTCATTTCTGTTGAAGCTTTTCCCACAATATCACAATTATTTCCGATAAACTTTTACAATTATGTAAGCCCCTTCCGCACTAAGATTTCTCGTGTTGGAGGAAAAATATAAAATTGATATCCATAAAGTATTACGATAATGGAAGAAGATCTACATTCTACAGTATATTATTGTTGTGATAAACTTTCACAGCTTACTTGTATTTACCTCACATCTATAAATCATAAAACTTATATTTTTTTCAGTCTAAAAGTTTGCAAAACGTCCTAAATTTTATTGTTTGGGTATCATAATTATCTCAAAAATCTTACTTTCCCTCAAATATAAATTTCTTTAATCATTTTTACTCCCAAATTCGAATACATTCACACTCACTCACACACACTGTATATATATATATATATATATATATATATATATATATATATATATATATATATATATATATATATATATATATATATGTATATATATATATATATATATATATATATATATATATATATATATATATATAAAATAATATATATATATATATATATATATATCAAAAGGACTAGAATAGTACTGGGGCAGGGAAAACATGGTTGTTTTTGATGCCTCAAAAACATAGTTCTCTCTCTCTCTCTCTCTCTCTCTCTCTCTCTCTCTCTCTCTCTCTCTTGTGGTCTTTCTTAGAAGAATCACATTGCTTCTCTCATAAGACAAGCTAACATGTTTTTACGTGTTCTGAATCGTCTTCATGAGTTTCTTCACACCACCCCAAATATTTCCTCTGTATACGGGTGTCGTTCGCCCTTGTATGGAGTATGCGTCAAGTATGTAAGGTGATTCCCCCCCCCAGCACATTATCAAAGGGTAGAGTCTGGGGAAAGGGTTTCCCCTTATCAATTCTCCCCCTTTTCACAGTCTAATCTCTTTCCTGCCGTTGTAATGTTGTATTCAGAACTCTCCCCTTCCTAACTGATTAATCACATACCAACCTCTTTTGAGGAGAGGTAGCGAGACTAGCCTATCTACACGTTTGTCTAATGTTTTTTCTGTTGAACTTTCTTACTTCATACTTAACCTCAAAGCTCATTCTCACATGCATATTACTGTTAAAATCTGGAATACTCTCTCATTTCGGCTTTCTGGAAAGGGCGGGAGATTTTCCCCCCTTCCCGCCTTTTGGGTTTCATGTAGGCCTCTAGATTTCCCATATATATATATATATATATATATATATATATATATATATATATATATATATATATATATATATATATATATATATATATATATATATATATATATATATATATATATATATATATATATATATATATATATATATATATATATATATATATATATATATATATATATAGAAAGGAATATAAATGGTATCGTACCAAGGACTTGAGGGATATTTATGTACACACTTTCAAGGTTTCAGAAAGTAACTGTTATGTGTTATGTTTTTAGAGAAGTGAGAAAACTGCTTTAAAAAAATCACCAAAGATGTCACCGTTACGTGAGTTGATTTAAATTAATCACATGTTTTATAACAAGCATTAATGTCAAGGTTGTGTCCCACTTATAAAACCACAATCTCATCTTTCCAGTTATATTTATTATAGTTCTTCAGTTGGGTTTCATTAGGACATTCAAAACACGTTCCCGAAACCATAATTTCTTCTTTCGTTTCTTTTATTATATATATTTTTTTCATTTATGTTTTTTTCTGGATAGTCAAACCATTTTATTTTAGTTGTAAGATATTTTTTTTTATTTCATCTTCTGCTTGTGCGTCCTTATTATTTCTTTTAAGCTTTTCACTCTTGCATTCTTAAAATGGCGACTCGTGGGTAAAATGTAAAATTACACTCAAACCAATTCTCATTACTAAAATCTTTTACTGGTTGTATTTGATGAGAGAGAGGGTGGGGAGGGCAGGGCATAATTTCTTAGTACAAAACTACTTGCCAATACCCAATAGAACCCAGAATTATTTCCTTGATGTTTTCGTAAAATAAAACCATTTTCTTTTTCACATATTCCTTCAGTTTGAAACGTTTTCTTGTATTTCCTTCAGATTTCTTGAACAAGATCCAAACTTTCGCTCCATTTTACTTGCCTTGCAGCGATTTTTTTTCTGATTGTTCACCGTGACATTTTTTCTTGCTTTTTTTCTTTTTTCTTCTCTTTTTCTGTAAAGTAACTTCCTTTTACACACTGCAGTAAGAAGATGTTTCTCTTTAAGTCTTACGAATGAAGGAGTTCATAGCCCTTTCTATTTCACACACTCACATTATATATATATATATATATATATATATATATATATATATATATATATATATATATATATATATATATATATATATATATATATATATATATATATATATATATATATATATATATATATATATATATAACTACTATATATATATATATATATATATATATATATATATATATGCTTAACTTATCTGTATATTTTGGGATGTCTTTTACAATCTAATATTTAATCATTATTTATGCGCCAGTATGTTTACATCACACATCTCCATATAAGGAAATAATAATATACACACACACAATTACACACATACACACACACACACACATATATATATATATATATATATATATATATATATATATATATATCTATATACTATCTTTATTAGCATTTGTGGATTATTTAAACCCATTATGGTTCTTTTCGGTTTTGAGGAGACAAGAAATATCGATTTACATATCGACTCTTTCGATAGATATATTGCTCCCTATTGACGCAGTTAATGTATAGCATTTGAAGTGTTAATGTGTTTGTTATAAATTTTCCGAAAATATTAAGGTATAGCATTTGAAGTGTTAACGTGTTATTAATTAAACCATATATTTAGGAAAATATTGAATAATTCCTGTAGTTATTCAACATTTAAATTAATAATTATTTTATAAATTTATAAATTAATATGAAATATATTTCTCGCAAAAAACTGATCTTTCGTTGAAAGCTGCATAATTTCGCTAAAGTCGCTGAAAGCTGACCCGTGTGTCTAGTCTAGAGACACCGAAATTATAATTCCTGAAATTATTCTTTTAAAACTAACTAACTAACTAACTAACTAACTAACTAACTAACTAACTAACTAACTAACTAACTAACTAACTCTCTCTCTCTCTCTCTATATATATATATATATATATATATATATATATATATATATATATATATATATATATATATATATATATATATATATATATATATATATATATATATATATATATATATATATATATATATATGCTGGTGAAATTTTAGTTCGGAAAATGTTTAAAAAAAAAAAAAAAAAAAATCTAAAAAACTACGGCAATTAGGGGGCTCGAGCCGACGGGGAACACAGGGGACGTTTTCCATACCGTAGATGGGGCGGAGGAACCCCCGCGACACCCAAATACCAAAGAGCAGGGGTTCGGGGCCCTCCCCGGAGAAAATGGTCTGTAGTTCCCGGAAGGCCGAACCCCGACTCCTGCCATCGGTGCGGTATACCCTTGGGGTATTCTTTAGTTAAAAAAAAAAACTTATTTATGCTCCATAGAGATAAATAGGCTTCCTCCTCATATTACTCTAATTATTAACAAAAAAAAATAATTTTTTTTTTATTTATCTTTTTTTTAAACTAAAATTTTACCAGCATTCCAAAAATGTATTCCTTTTCCCTGTAGCTATTGTAGTTTTTTAGATATTAATTTTTTATTTTTTTCTACATTTTCCGAACTAAAATTTCACCAGCTTACATTAATAATAAATCTAATTTAATAGCTATTTTAAGTTGTTTTTTTATTATTATTATTACATTACTAATGCTTTTATTACATTACTAACGCTTTGAATAACATACAATAACATATTTATAAAATTTGTTATATGACGGAATTTATTTCAACGACACATTTTTATTTTTTTTTATAGGGACCCATTTAACTATCGAAAAAATCGATATGACAATCGATATATCTTGTCTCCTCAAAACCGAAAAGATCCTATATATATATATATATATCACTCCCTCAAATATAGTAGACACTATGACTAATTATTATTTCCTCCGAATTATCAGTAAGCTTCGATAACTTTTTTTCATTGATGCGAGTCGAGCATAGACGCACAATTAATACAAATTTTGTCTGTTGGTTCTTTATCCCCTTTCAAAGGGGGAGGGATTAGTATGAGGTCATAGTGGGGGTGGGGGGTAGCAATTAAATGTCCATTCATTAATAAAGCTGGAAAATGTGATTGATTATTTTTAAGATTTGGATATTGGTTTCAGTATAATGATTTGACTAACTACCAATATTAATAATATAAATATATTATAGTAATATAATAATTATAACAAGTAAATTTTATTATTATTATTATTATTATCATTATTATTATTATTATTATTATTATTATTATTATTATTATTATTATTATTATTATTATTATTATTATTATTATTATTATTATTATTATGATTATTATTATTATTATTTGAGGAGTTTGTAGGCACTACTTTTTTTCAGTCCTACTTAAAACTATATCCTATAATTATTTTATTATTATTATTATTATTAGTATTATTAAATAAAAATTCTCGAAGCTTGAATTCATTTTGCAATGTTTTACTAAAGGAAACTATTATTATTATTATTATTATTATTATTATTATTATTATTATTATTATTATTATTATTATTATTATTATTATTATTATTTACTGAATATACCGCCGCTAGAATACATTTTACAATGTTTTACATAAGAAACATTTACCACTGGCGGATTTATGAGAATATCCAATAAGGAAATTGCACATGTTGCCAAATCACATGTTGCCAAAAACTCAAAAAAACTTGCTAAATTAAAATTAAAGTAATAATGATCTCTAATAACATGTAAAGAGATATCAAGTAGTCAGCTGACTAGTTTATTTTTTTTATTGTTTATTCCCTATGGCGTTATAATTTTTCCTCGCAATATATATATATATATATATATATATATATATATATATATATATATATATATATATATATATATATATATATATATATATATATATATATATATATATATATATATATATATATATATATATATATATATATATATATATATATATATATATGACGCTATTTTAATTATAAAGGTATTG
>JABUQX010004503.1:107500-116123 GCA_015478945.1 Trachelipus rathkii
CGGTGCCGGAGACAGAGCGGGGAAATAATTTTGACCATAGACTTAATGAATATAAACTTTAATTACTAACTGTAATAACAACTAATATTAGTTATACGATATCAAGATACAAATGACACTAAAATTCGTTGTCTTAATTTTAAATTTTCATTTTTATTTTTTTATTTTTTATGAATTATGCAATTTCTATATCAATTCCAAAATTGTCATCAGTTGAATGGCAATATAAGTGTTCCCCTTTAATGTTGCGTCAATGTCACTCACTGTCACAGATAAAGTATTTACTCAAAAATAATCTTTTTATTTTTCCTTTCCATCTTTGTTTTCCCCTTTTGCATTAATGTCACCCATGCTTTTTTTTTCCTTTTTTTTAAGTTTACACCTCAAGGGCATCGCCTTATTCAAGGAGGGGAACTTCTCTAGGTAATTGCTACCTAGGAACCGGACGAGAGATCGAACCCTGATCCTATGCGTCGCTACTCAATCGCGCTACTGTCGAGCCACCGTAGGATAGTTCTACTTATGTGTGACTTGAAGCTGGAGCGCAAGCTTGATTAATTTGAATTGCATTAGTACTATTTGTATGAGATTCAATCTAATATTTAATTTTCATCAAGTACCTCTTTCAGTTCAGTGAATAAGGAAGATTACTCCTTCTTCACAAGTATTATTTTTTCTGTAGGTTAGTATGTGTGTGTGTGTTCATTTTTTAGTTTACTTGTGTATGCTTCTCTTTTTCTCTTTTATTTCGCACAACCCCACGAAGTTTCAATTAATATTATCGAGTTCGTTGACAGTTCATTTACTTTCCCCTCTTTTGGGAGGTTCATTGTCCTGAAGCAGCCTGTTCCATCAGACTTGTAATTTTCAGCACCTCTTGCCTCCGAACTACACTTCTCACTACCCGCTGCATTATGGAAGGGCCTGTTGGCATCTGTATAATATGAGATATTGAAGTTTAATTGATTGCACTTGGGATTTATGAGAAATTTTAAGAGTAAAGATAAATAGTAAAATTTGCCAAAGTGATCAATTCGTATGTTTTATATTTGACAAATTTGACGAATACGACATGATGGAACCGACTTTATGGAACGGGAACCTTTCGTCTTTTCACAAATGTACAAAAAGAACATTGATATTATATTTTAGCAATTTAGAATCACTCCATAGTAGCGATGATTTTTAAAGATAGAAAATACATCGATTTTGATGAAAGATGTTGGGGATTTGCGGTACATAAATAAATACTTGAATGGTTGAGAAAGGATGGGAATACCCTTCAACTTCTTTGTACTTCCCATCCACATAGAGGAAAATAAATTTGTAACTTACACCATCTCATTAGTATAGCATGCAGCAATAGGCAAATATATATATATATATATATATATATATATTTATATATATATATATTATACTATATATATATATGAATATATATATATATATATATATATATATATTATAAAATATATTATAAATATCTATAATATATACTATATTATATATTATATATATATATATAATATATAATATATATATAATATATTATATATATATATATATATATATATTTATTATATAATATATATATATATATATATATAATATATATATATATTATATATATATATATTATATAATATATATATATATCTACATCTATTATTTATATATATATATATATATATATATATATATATATATATATATATATATATATATATATATATATATATATATATATATATATATATATATATATATATATATATATATTATATATATATTAATATATATATATATTGATAATGTTTATATTGCAGGTTAGATGGTGATGTGGATAGACCAGCGGTTCCCAACCTTTTTGAGGCTATTACCCATAAAGCGGGTTAGATATTAGCAAATACCCCCAGAAAAGTTTAGTTTAAAAAACAAATTAGCTATTAGCTACTGCACTTTTTTCTTTAAATTATTAAAAATAAATATTACTTTTAATTAATTTTAATCATTCAAACAAAGAAAACACCTGTTTTGTAGCAATTTATTATTATTAAATCAAGAAGTAATGTGAGTCAATGAGACGGTTGATATTGCTTAGCTCTAACAATTTGTTTAATATTTGGTGCAGTTTCGGTCAATGCACATCGTAAGTCGTGCTCCAAGTTCAATCGGTTTCTTGCTTTTGTTTTCATTGTCACCATTGTCGAAAATCCACTTTCACACCTGTAAGTTGTGGCGAATGGGATCAGTATTTTCAAGGCTTTTTCTGATAATAATGGATACTCGCCACCAATCTTTCGCCAAAATGTTGCTAGTTGTGTGTTTTCGAAATCTATTTTCAGCGTGTTGTCTTCGCGAAGTCCAAGGAATTGTGCTTTGGCTTCAATTTCAGTATCTGGAAATATTCCCTCATCCACTAAAAAGGGTCTTAGCACCCAAGCATTTACTTGGCGATTTTCCAAAATCGGGGAAATATTTGCTGATAGAATGTACTACTGATGACAAGTGGAGAGTTATTTGATCTGTGAATGAGCATTTTTCATTTCTTCCGTCGAGCACCATTGTTAGTTCTGGGAACATCGAAACGTCCTCAACTCCAGCTCGGCCTTGGTAAAGCTGCAATTTGCGAAGAAAACTGGCAACTTTATCTTGAGCTGTTAAAATATTCGTCATATTCCCTTGCAAAGTGAGGTTAAGCGTATTTATTTCTCCGAAGAAATCCGCAAGATATGCCAGTTTGGAAATAAATATATTATCTGTTATTTTGGCGTGTAACTCTTTCCCCTTATCCTTATCCCGTTTTTTCCTTTCCAGAAACAAAGCAATTTCTTCTCGAAGCTCGAGCACTCGGTGCAACACTTTGCCCCGTGATAACCAACGTTATTCTGTGTGGAATAACAGCACGTCGAATTTGCCTCCAAATTCATTGCACAACTCTTTGAAAATTCTTGTATTTGTCGCACTACCTCGGATGAGGTTTACAATTTTCACTACCTGGGTAAATGCATCCAGCAAATCAGATGGAAGAGTTTTCACTGCCAATGCATAACGATGTATAATATTTATTACCTAAAATTTTCTAATTCACTAACTAGTCACTAATCATTAGTGATTAGGTAGTTAGTTAGATTTGATACAGATGATTTTGTTAATAATTTTGCTTTGTGACTGCGCGATTTAAGGCCGATGATCCAATCCACGTACTTATCTTTACCCCTCGGAAAATCCCATTTTACCCCTTTGGGGGTAATTACCCCCAGGTTGGGAATCGCTGTACTAGAGAAACAAACGATTTCCGCAGAAGATTGACTCAGCATAGGGATGAGACCGTGTGACCTGAGTAGTAAGTTCAGATGTGGTTCGCAGTGTATTTGTGTTTATAGTGTAATTTATATATTTTTTATATATGCAGTATATCATTTAAATGAAATAAGTTATAATAGTAATGAACAATGGCTTTCTAGTATTGAGTAACATTATGATGTAGTCTGAGTATAATATGGGATTAGTCTGGTGCTGAAGATAATTAGTATATGGTTTACGTAATTAAAGGTAGGGTTCAAAAAGGTGCTGCTCGACATGTACATGTATAATAACCTTTACTGAGAAGGTGGCTGTTGCCTAGGAGTATAATGAATTATTATACAAGTAACAAATATATCATATTAATTTCATGTAATAATAATTAGTAAATAATATTTGTAATTATTTGTAAAAAATAGTATTTAATTGTCCATGTATATTTTTGGGTTTTTGCTTTTATTGAAAATAAAAAACGGACATTTCGACTTCAATTGTGAGCTTCACCAAGAACATGCGTGATTAATGTGTTATTTTTGTTGTATTCCTGCTATCACTGTACATTATTATTATTATTATTATTATATATATATATATATATATATATATATAATATAATATATATATATATATATATATATATATATATATATATATATATATATATATATATATATTCAATGGCGTGCGGTGGCCTAGCATCAAAGGGCTTTCTAGCAATATATATATATATATATATATATATATATATATATATATATATATATATATATATATATATATATATATATATATATATATATATATATATATATATTTATTTTATATATATATATAATCTAGTATATAAAATATTATATAGAATATATATATATATATATATATATATATATATATATAATATATATTATATATATATATATATATATATATATATATATATAATATATTAATATATATTATATATATATATATATATATATATATATATATATATAATTGGCACTTCGCTCATAAAATAGTTTCCAGGTATGACTATTTTTTAAAAACTATTGTACTTTAATTATTTTTGATTCATAGAAATATTAATTAAATTTTATTATTAAATTTATAAAATATAGCATACAATTATTAAAATTATACAGTGCTTGATTTATCACTTTCCTTCGATTTCTTTCAATGTCCCAATGATAAAAAAATTTCACACTCAGTGACGTCACGTACGGACGCTAAGAAGGTAAAATAGCCCCAAAGCTTCCCTTCGATGATTGATTTAACATACGAAATGAGTAGTATAGGGTGCACAACTAAACGGCCAAACCGTGCTTCCGAAGTTGCAAACCGGAAGTGCACCATGTTGCAAAAGCAACATTTGCAACATCCGGTTTTTTCAAGCTTGACGTCCGTCAAGGTTTAGGGTTTTTAAGGTCGGTGAGACCGAATTTAAGGTCTGGAAGACCGACTTTAGAGGTTTTGAACCTGAACTCCTGGGTTTTACCCCCCAAAAGGGGGCCTAGCCCCCAAAAGGGTTTTTTTTGGTCCCTAGAGGGTGTTAATATAATCGTCAGAAGGTACTGAAAACTTGAAGCTGGGTAGAGGAGCCAGAATCGGAGACGGAGTTAGTGGAGTCGGATTCGGGTTCGGAGTCTAGAGACCCCCCGGAAGGGGTCCCCTCCTGAAAAAAGAAGAAATGCATGGAATGCAAAACAGAGGAAGAAGAAGAAGGAAGAAGAAGGAAGGAAGAAAGAAGGAGGAAGGAAGAAGAATGGGGAAGAGGGAATGAATGAAGAATGAGGGAAGGAGGAGGTAGGCAGAAGGATTCAGTATTCCGGTACCGGGACACCGGTGTTGGAGCCGACGGTGCGGTGCCTAGTTAGTAAACATTTCGTTTAATAAATACAATATGCATTTACTGTTCACATAACTGACTTCGTTTCATCATGTACATATTCGCTCAATTGCATTGCTATTCTTGCAAAGATAACCCGTCTTTCTAAATGTTGAAGACTGACATTTTCTAATTTCAAAATCTCGTCTTCTTTTTATAAACGTCAATCTCTAAAATAATTGTTTGCTATTTATCTTTATAAGTTTCTTTTATAAGTTTTCATAAGTTTCATTTTACATTTATTTTTTTGTTTTTAAATTTTTATTTGTTTGCTTTCAATTTAAATTTTTACATTACTGTTTTAAATTCTTTATTTCCTTTTATTTTTATAAATTTTTATGCTTTTCATGTTTTCTATAACGTAAAAAATTATGTCCATTTTTACATAACCCCTAACAGCATAAATCAGTAATCAGTAAATCAAACATGCCCATCCAGTCACGCCTCCTACCCATCCATGATACTATTTGATCTAAATTGATCAAGCATATTTTTTTATTAAAATTTTTAATGTTAACATACCTAAAGCAGTAATAATCAGTAAATCGAGGTTAATCAAACAGCCATTCCTACCCATTCGTGACCATGATCTATTGATATTATTGATCCAAGTCATATTTTTTATTAAAATTGTTATGTTGCATACTCTAAAGCAGTGTAAATACAGAAATCATGTTAAATTCAAAACATACCCATCCACCCCTCTACCCATCCATGATCTATTTATCTATTGATACTATTGATCTATTGATTGCAAGTCATATTTTGAATAACCAATAAATACAAAAACTTTTCATTATATGTTAGTTACGTCCAAAATTGGAGGTGATGTCTATTTCGGAACACATGTATTTTTTAGTTGCCTATAACTTAAAAAATTTGCATTTTTACATACCCTTAAAGCAGTAAATCAGTAAATCAGTTAAATCAAACGTGCCCTACCAGTCATCCTCCTACCCATTCGTGACCTATTGATCTATTGATCTATTGATCTAATTAATTCAAATCATATTTGTATAACAGTACACACAAAAAGTTTTATTATTTATTTTGTTGTTTTCTTTAAACATTTTGTTTTTACTAAAAAAAATTTATTCTTTTTATGTTTATAACTTAAATTTTTTTGCATTTTTACATACTCTAAAGCAGTAAATAAGTAAATCAGTAAATCAGTAAATCAGTAAATCAAACCACCCACTCTATCCTCCTACCTATCCATGATCTATTGATCTATTGATCTATTGATCTATTGATTCTATGATCTATTGTTTCAAGTCCATTATTTGTATAACATAACACAAAAATCTTTTATTAATTTTGTTTGTTCTTACTACATTTGTTTTACTAAAAATTTATTCTTTTTATGTTAAACAAAAAAATTTGCATTTTTACATACCCTAAAGCAGTAAATCAGTAAATCAGTAAATCAAACCACCCACTCTACCCATCCTACCCATCTATGATCTATTGATCTATTGATTCAAGTCATATTTTGTATAACATAACACAAAAACTTTTATTTATTTTTGTTTTGTTTTTTTAAACATTTTGTTTTTACTAAAAAAAATTATTTATTTTTGCTTATTCTGTTTAAAATATTTTGTTTTAACTAAAATTTCTTTCTTTTCACGTTTATAACTTAAAAAATTTACGTTTTTACATACCTTAAGCAGTAAAATCAGTAAATCAGTTAATCAAACTACCATCCAGCCATCCTCCTACCTATCCATGATCTATTGATCTATTGATCTATTGATCTATTGATCTATTGATCTATTGATTCAAGTCATATTTTGTATAACATAACAAAAACTTTTATTTATTTTGTTTTGGTTTTCTTTAAACATTTTGTTTTTACTAAAATTTTTATTCTTTTCATGTTTATAACTTAAAAAATTTGCATATTTACATACCCTAAAGCAGTAAATCAGTAATCAGTTAATAAGCTTACCTCCAGCCACGCCTCATACCCTATTCTGTGATCTATTTGACTATTGATCTTATTGATTCAAAGTCAATATTTTTTAATTAAATATGGTTGTTTTACATACGCCTAAAAGCCAGAAATCAGTAAAATCAGTAATCAAACTTTGCTATCCTACCCTTCCATGATCTATGATCATTGATCTATTGATCTTATGATTCAAGTCATATATTTTTGTAAACATAACACAAAAACTTTTATTTATTTTTGTTTTGTTTTCTTTAAACATTTTGATTTTACTAAAAATTTATTCTTTTCATGTTTATAACTTAAAAAAAATTGCATTTTTACATACCCTAAATCAGTAAATCAGTAAATCAAATGCCTTCCAGCCACCTTCCTGCCCTTCCATTGATGCTATTTGATTATTGAATAAATAAATAAAATTTCTTATTTTTTTGTTTATAACTAAACACAAAAAAAATTTTTTTTTTTTTCGTTAAACATTATGCTTTTTTACTTAATAAAAATTTATTTTTTTTGTTTTATTTTCTTTAAACATTTTGTTTTTACTAAAAAATTTATTCTTTTTATGTTTATAATTTAAATATTTGCAATTTTACATACCCTACAGCAGTAAATCAGTAAATCAGTAAATCAAACTACCCTCCAACACCCTCCTACCCTTCTGTGATCTATTGACCTAATGGTCTATTGATCTATTGATCTATTGATTCAAGTCATATTTTGTATAACATAACACAAAAACTTTTATTTATTTTTGTTTTGTTTTCTTTAAACATTATGTTTTTACTATAAAAATTTATTTATTTTGTTTTATTTGCTTTAAACATTTTGTTTTTACTAAAAAAATTATTCTTTTTATGTTTATAACTTAAAAAATTTGCATTTTTTACATACCTTAAAGCAGTAAATCAGTAAATCAGTAAATCAAACTGCCCTCCCCAACCCTCCTACCCTTCCATGATTTATTGATCTATTGATCTATTGATCTATTGATCTATTGATCTATTGATTCGTCATATTTTGTATAACATAACACAAAAACTTTTATTTTATTTTGTTTTGTTTTCTTTAAACATTTTGTTTTTACTAAAAAATTTATTCTTTTTATGTTTATAACTTAAAAAATTTGCGTTTTTACATACCTTAAAGCAGTAAATCAGTAAATCAGTAAATCAAACTGCCTTCCAGCCACCTTCCTACCCTTCCATGATCTATTGATCTATTGATCTATTGATCTATTGATCTGTTGATTCAAGTCATATTTTTTATTAAAATTGGTGTTTTACATACCCTAAAGCAGTAAATCAGTAAATCAAACTACCCTCCAGCTACCCTCATACCCATCTGTGATCTATTGATCTATTGATCTATTGATCTATTGATTCAAGTCATATTTTGTATAACATAACACAAAAACTTTTATTTATTTTGTTTTGTTTTCTTTAAACATTTTGCTTAATTTGCTGGTAAATGTAAAT
>JABUQX010004504.1:0-15000 GCA_015478945.1 Trachelipus rathkii
CTGATTCCCCGTCGACTATCCGACGCCTAACCTTAAGAATCGTTCTTGAAAGGATAGGGGTGCATGATCTAATTTTTATTCTTGCGTCGATGCGGTCACTTAAAAAAGATATGGAACCACTGATACTAGAACAACAGACCGACAATTGTGCCCAGAAGCAGAGTCCATCGTTGAATCGTTAACAAAGCTGAAGAAACCATGTTAAAAACAAGAAAAATTACGTTCACTTCTTAATCATAAGGTGCCCAACCAGACAAGTATGGAATATTATAACTGGATTGAACTTGTGAGCCCAATATATTGTTCATGTTGTGAGGTTATTCTTTGGTCGGTTGGGTTACTGTGTGATTCCTAGGCATGAACTTGTAAGATTGATGCCTTGATGAAGCAGATATACTAATTCGTCCGACGTTCAGAACCATTCATCATGCAGAACAACTATAGTGTTTTGAGCTGCGTCACCCAAGTCGCATTCTGACAAAAGTTTTAGAATCCCATAATTCCACATGAACTTCTCATGAAAAAAGAATAAAGCCAAAGTGGAGATTCTCATTAAATTAAAATGTATCTTCTCATACTTAAAGGCTGACAGTCAGTACGGAGGAACGCTTGAGTACATCCTCCCCCTACTACTTTAGTCAACTAAAAGAAAATGGAACTAGTAGTTTAAGACTCCTGCTACAAGTTCTGCTAATTTTTATATGTAATGGAAAGTTCCTTAAAAGTCCCAGTATGCTGTGTACCAACGTACTCACTAACGGCCAATTCCATTCTGCACTTTTTCTGAAAAATATAAGAAACTAATATAAAAAATGAACATAACAAAAATTATGAGGAGAAAAACAAAGTTTGAAGGATAGTGAATGACCTTTAACACTTATGAATCAACTATTAAGAAATAATAATAACTTATAATTAATAAAGGAACAATTTTAATACACGGGATAATTTAATCGTATAAATTAATGATAATAATAATAATAATAATATAATAATATAATATAATTATCAATAATAATAATAATAATAATTAAATAATAATAATAATAATAATAATTAATAAATAATAATAATAAAGGGAAATTTTATTACACGGTATAATAATAATAATAAAATAATAATTAAAATAATAATAATAATAATAATAATAAAATAATAATAATAATAATAATAATAATGATAGAACCAACAGTTTCAACTGATATTGTTCACGATTTATAAATTACAAATGTAAATATGATTTCATGAATATAAAATTATACTTGATAATACATAATATAAATAATAAATTAATAAGTAATATAATAATAATAAAATACATAATAATTAATAATATAAATAATAATAATAAAAATAAATAATAATAATAATAATAATAATAATAATAATAATAATAATAATAATAATAATAATAATAATAATAATAATAATAATAAAATAAAATAATATAATAATAATAATAATAATAATAATATACATGATCTTTAATAATTGTAATGATGATAATTGATAGAATAATTGATAATAAAATAATTGATAGGACAAAACAGCAAATGTAAAACCTAGTCTTATAGTTATTTGTATTGCACTTAATAATATAATATAATAAATAATAATAATAAAAAAATAATAAAATAATAATAATTAATAATAATATAATAATGTTATAATATAATTATTAATATTAATATTAATATAATATTAATCAATTAATATTTAATATTATTTAATAATCTAAATTAATATTAAATAATATTAATATTAATAAATATTAATATTATAGTAATATTAATATTAAATTAATATTAATATTATATTAATATTAACAATTATATAATTATAAGTATTAATAAATATTAATCATTAATATAATCATTAATTAAATATTAAATTAATATTAATTATTCATATTAATTATTAATATAATATTAATATATTAATATTAATATTAATATTAATATTAATATTAATATTAATAATAATAATAATAATAATAATAATAATAATAATAATAATAATAATAATAATAATAATAATAATAATAATAATAATAATAATAATAATAATATTGAGAAGTAATCATGGGTGAAATGAAAATCCGCGTGTGATTTATTTCGATTGAATAGAAGAATCGAAAAATATTTATAATAAATGAAGCTCGAACGCCATTATTATTATTATTATTATTATTATTATTATTATTATTATTATATTATATATCTATTATTATCATATCGACCGCATGCCGTAAGACTCCGAGTCTGTGACCCTCCTTATTTACTTACCACTGGAATTCATTCTTAGCAACATTATATTATTATTATTATTATTATTATTATTATTATTATTATTATCATTATTATTTATTATTATTATTATTATTATTATTATATTATTATTATTATTATTATTAATTAGTATTAAACATTATTATTGTTATTAATTTATTATATTATATTATTATTTTTATAATATTATTATATTTATATTTATTATTTTATATTATTATTCGTCTGACCTATATTAAGTTTTTGAGTAGATATCAACCGTGCTTCATGATTTGATTTTCTTAAGGCACTATTCTAGAATAAAATAGACACAACTGCTTTCCGAACTTTTAATCTAATATTTTGCCTGGCCACTTCAGGATCATCGGAGACGAGTTCAAGACTAAATTAACAATTGATGAAACAAAATAATTATTATTTAAATATAAATGTGAAGTAAGAAAATAAATTTTTATAATTAACGTAAATCTAAAATCCTTTAATAATAAAATATCAAAAGAGATTCTATCTAGCTCAAACCTAAAAAATGTTCTAAAAATTCTCCATTTCATTATATCTTATATATTTTGGATAATTGGCTTGTGCTTTTTTATTAAGAGGGGACTCAGCCAGCCTCAATTCAATAGTACTTTCCTGCAAGGTGTAGAATGTAAAAATTAGACAATATCGAGATTGGGTTTGGGGTTCCATGTTCGTTTTTCAAAAATGCTCAAAGATCTTACAGGGCCTGTATCTATTTTTGTGAGACACGGAGTTTGAGAGAATTAGTGGTATACCCGATGTATAGCATACATCCATCTTTTAATTACAGTGAAATTGGTATGCCACATGATTCACATTCTCCTTAGTCCCACTAGCTCTTCAAAATGAATATTAGAAGAAAGTTTCATTGCTTGTAGTAACGATCTAAGTTTATTCTTTAGTGTTAGATTGGAATCTTGATGTGTATTTTGAATTTGATTATCTTTTTTCCTGATAGTTTCATAATTAAATCTATCTATAGTTTGGGATCTGAAAAAGAATGTCAAGCTATCCCTATTATCTTCTGCTTTTTTTTCGATAATTTTCTCTTATTTATAAAAGTTTTAATGATTTTATCTAGTAGATATTGGGGAATGTTATTATTTCCAAGATTCTTTTTAATTCTTGAGAGCTCTGCCTCAAAAAAGTTTCCAGTCAGAGCAAATGCGGTAAGCTCATGTCGTTAAAGTTTTAAATTAGGCAAATGGCTTTGTATGAAGGCTGGTACGTGAATCATGAATGAGTTTATGTTAGGTACTACGGCCATTAAGTATCAGTAGTTCGACGTAGAACGTACTATCGTGGCGAGAGGGCGCCATGGATCAATACGAGAATAGTTAACTGTGTCAAAAACGGACGCGAAACTATGATTTGTCAAGACTTTTCAAAGAAGCGTAACATATTTAGACACTAATTTTGCAGATTGGTATCAAATTAAGAGAGACTGTCTTGTTAACCTTCATCACGTGTTGAGACAATCGAAGTGTTCTTTTACTACATGCAACTGGTATATATATAACATATGTTAGTATTTCTCATACAGTTCATTTTAATACAAATTCTTTGATTTACACTTATAGCGACATGTAGAAGTCAGCCGAACTTGGTTAAAGTGGGAATCCATGGAAACACCATCCACCTAAATATATGTTTTCCATCGAATTCAAAGGAAGTCATAGCTAGTAGCATCTGGTTAAACGAAGATATTTTTGAAAGAAAGGTATTCTCAATCCAAATTGAAGAGATAGTCTGGTCAATTGCATGAGATGCGTCATCGTAAGTTCTTTCCTATGATATCTAATTCTCAGCTCTCGTCTCTCGTCACTAGGTACCTTTCTGGGAATTAAGCTTTCAACATTCTAAAGAAATTAAATTTGTCTTTGGTGTTAACTTTCAAGATCTAATAAGTGAAAAATCTTTAGTACTCTAACCATATCCTTGCGTCAATGTTCGGACGGATAATGTCATCGTGTAGCAATATGTGCACATGCGTGAGTACAGTTCCGCCATGTTTATGGATAAGGTCCTAAAGGGGATTTCTCTGATTTTGTGAATGTCTGAGCACCCAATATAAGTGGCGGCCCGTCTGTTCGGTAAGAAGAGAATCTTTTCGATTAATTCCAAAAATTGTCCGTATTTGTCGATGGAAAAAACATAATTCAGGTTAGATGATGCTTCCATGGGTTCCCACCCACTTGGACCAACGCTCGATGACCTCTACATGTTGCATATTGAAAACTTAATATTAAACAAAAAAATTCTTTCAACTCCCAAACCTATTATATGACCATATGCTGCATGACACCTTCGTGGTCTTGCAAACGGTGTGAATGAAGATGCTATTTAAAGGCTATTTTAATTGATGAACTGCCAAAAAGATATAAAAGATTCTACCTAGACTATTTACATTTGAATAAAAGCTGGAAGAATTATATCTCCTTCCATTTTTAGACCTTAACTTATCTTCCTTTGATTACCAAAGTGGAGCCCTATCTACCAGCGAAGTACTTACGATCAGACCTGAGCGTAGAGCAAAGGCCTTAACTTACCGTATAATAACTTTACATCCTACGACAACGATCTATCCAACTTACTACAAATCTCCAAATCTATGTATTTAATCATTTACTGAATAAGGCTAGTTTTAGCGCGTCATTTTGCTTACTTGAACTGGAAACATTTTGAAAGCAGAATCATCTTCAAATTAACCCTAAACTAGAATATTGCTAATATAACTTTACGCCCAATTATCTACAGAGATGACAAAAACATTTAACATATACTTTTATAATATAAGCAAAACTAGTCGAAGCAATCAATTTTGCCCCCTACATTACCTGATGGGTAGTATTGACATTTCTTTTCAGATTGTCGCTCAGAGACTAAAATATAGATTTAATTAATAGAAATACAAGGTTAAAAGAAAATAATTAATACCAGATCTTCAAGTCCAAATCTAAATACACAAAGAATTAGAACTTAGATGTTACACAAAGAGTTTGAAACTTTCTTCTACATCGTTGTGTCTGTAATATGAGACTAGTAGGAGCTAAGAGAGATATGAGAATATCATTGTGAGTGTTATACACAATTACAGTTAAAAAGAAAACGGTAAATGAGCGCTTTTTTACAACGTGGATGGGATTTACACTAATTCTGCTCAAACTTCTCCGCCTGTCGTACGATAACATTAATTAGCAGGCTCCGCGCTTTCCATAAAATTCTGTTAGTGAATGAGAATATTCCCAGTGAATATATAATCGAACATGGTATTAACCCCCAAAACTCTCAATCTCACTCAGAAGAGAATATGATAATTTTTGCGACACTAGCGAGCACTTCTACGTGATAATATCAGCAAATTGAGGGTATGAACTGAGTCTCTTCAAGAAATGAGATGCCACAAGTCTCTAATTCATCACAATGAAGCGATGTCCACGGATCGCAAAATGAGAGAGAATCAGGTGTTTGCTGAGAGGCGGCATTAAATCCTCTAGTGTATTGCTCGATAGGATTCGTAATCTCGTTTTTGAACTTCATCTCTTCATCTTTATGTGTGTAGAGGATTTTAGATTTACTCGTAGTGCATATTATAAAATTCTGTATTTTGATTACCTCACATTATATTGTGATATAATGTATCATATTTTGTTGTCACAATTGCTATTGAATATTAGTCGTGTGACTCGCTTCCACAATATATGCACTGACAAGATGCCCATATGCAGAGATACTTTAGGATCTAAATGTGTTATCAGAATCGATATGTTCTTATATTATATTATCATAGTGAATTAATAATATTCACTATAAGAAATAATCAAGCTATGAGATAAACTGAATGATTGAATACTATTTATAAGAAAATGGAGTGAAAAGGACTTTAAATCTTACAATAATATATTAAGAAGACTGATATAGTAAAAATTACATAGTTATATTATTATTAATTATTATATGATTATTATATTAATTATTTATTATTATTATTATTATTAATTATTGTATTATTATTATATTATTATATATTATTATTAAATTATATTTTAATTATTATTAATTATATATTATTATTGAATTATTATTTTAATATATATTTATTTATAATATTTAAATTTATTAATTTGCATGTTTTCTGATACGTGGTCATTATTATTTATTATTAATTATTGTTATATTATTAATATTATATTAAATTATTTATTTAGATTTTAGTCCATTCAAATAATTTAATATAAAAAACTAGAATAGTATAAGATTTATTTATACATATTCGTGTTTATTCTTAATGTTGTTATTTTTGTTTGTATTTTTAGTAGTAGTAGTAGTAAGTAGTATCAGTACGTAGTAGTAGTATTAAGTTAGATTTAGATAATAGTAGATTGTATTTTAATTAGTAGTCACTATGTTAAGTAAATGCATAGTAGTTAAAACTAATTTTGGTGCAGTCAGTTTATCAGGAGGGTTAGTACAGTGGTAGTAGTAGTGTATCAGTAAGTGCAATAGTTATAGTAGTATAGTAGTTTAATCACTCTTTATCATACCTTTTTTTCTATTTCCAAACCAAATTGCAATTGACTTGATATGTTCATTTCGTGTCAGAAAAGGGATCCATAATTTTGCCGATTTCTTAAGTCTGATAAATTTCCCAATATTGGAAGGACTTAGACTTATCTGCTATTCAACATTAAATATATATAGCTGAAAAAATATAAGCAATAATTATGATAATTAATATAATTAATGTTATTAAAATAATTTTATTTATTAAAATGTAAATCGTTTTTTCATTTCATGGTCTTAAAAATATTTATTATTTACTTTGTTCAAAGAATTATATATTATAATATATATAGTATATAAAATACTTTAGTTATCATGTATACTGATAATAATTGAAATGCTTATAATGTATAGTCAACTTATATTATATAATCATTAATTATAATACTACTTATATATCTATTTATAAGTAATATTTAATTTATTCAAGATATGATATATATATATAATATATATGATATATATTAATATATAATTCATATATTAATTAATATAATTATATAAATTAATATTATATAATATATTATTATAAAATTATATTATATATAATTATATATATATTATATATATATATAATATATATTTATATTATAAATATAATATATATAAATAATTAATATTAATAATATATTATATATATAATAATTAGTAATTATAAATTATAATATTATTAAATATAATTTATATATATTATATAATTTATATATATGAATTAATATTAATAAATTGAATATATATTATACATAATTTATAAATATTAATAATTAATCTATGAAAATTAGATATTATTAAATATTAAGTAATATTAAGTTATTTATATATAAATTATATAATAATAAATTAATTTACAATATTAATATATTGAATATTATATTTTAATTATTAATTATTATTAAATATTAACTTAATATATACTATATATAATATATATTATAATATACTATATAATATTATATTTTAATATATAATATATAATATATATATATATATTATATTTATTATTACTATATATATATATAAAGTATATTTATAGATATTATATATATATTTTATACTTTGATATATATATATTAACTAATATATATATATTAATATAATATAAATATATATATATAAGTACTATTATAATTACAATATTATGATTATCTAATATATATTATATATTATATATATTATATATATATATAGTATTATTAACCCTTGTATTACTATATATAAATTTTATTATATATATATAGATATATAATACTTATATAGATATATAAATAGATATATATATATATATATATTTATATATATATATAAGATAAATATTAATATAATATATATATATACATATATTAACATATAATAATATATATATAAATATTATATATATTATAATATATATATAAAATATAAAATATAGATATATAATATACTAATATTATATAAATACTATATTATATATAATATATGTATATATATATATAATTATAGTTAATATATATAGTATATTAATATATATAATATATATGTATATACTATATATAATATAGATAAATATATAATTTAATAAATAATAATATATTTAATAAATTATAATAAATTAGCTATTTAATATATTAATACCCAATCTCATGGACGCAAGGTGGTGTTGGTGGGTGATAAATATATTCCACAATAATTCTCAACCACCATTCTCGAAAATATTATAGAAATAGTAAAGAAGGTGGTGTTCAGTCCCCGATCAAACCTGCGTTAAGAATAATTTTTAAAAATTTTTCTTCGATATTTTCGAATCCTTCGAGAAAACGCAGCATCCGACCCTCCTTCTGTATCTTGGTTAGTGTTTAAATTTTCTTTTATATATTTAATTTTGTATTTAATATTAACAAATTTCCAAATGAACTGAAGTTAAAATTTTGTAGCTTCTCCAACTCTGAATTCAAATGAATTTAATTAAATGTATAAAATTTTTCACTTCCAAATTCTAATTGTAAAAACATTGTTTTTCCTACCTTATAGGTAGTGAGAGTTACTTAAGCCATAAACACTTCTCTTTGAAACACATACGTCAAACCAGCTTCTTGAAAGGAACTTTAGATTAATTATCACTTCCTCTCCACAAATAGCACATATTTCAAATTCTTCATTCTTCTTTCCAATCTCCTCTCTCTTCTGGCTCTTCTGGCTCTTCTGGCTCTTCTGGCTCTTCTGGCTCTTCTGGCTCTTCTGGCTCTTCTGGCTCTCCTGGCTCTTTTCTTTTGTCCTCCCTCTGGTTTCCACTGCATCCACACTCGACGACGGTCTAATCTTATTAATATATTATATAAATATTATTATAATTATTCATATAATATCATATATATAATTATATATATATATTAATTATTATTAATTAAATAGATCTTAGTTAATTTATAGTATATATATATTATTATATTATATATATATATATTAATTTATTATAGGTCTATAATATAATATATTTAATATAATAGTAATCATTTGGTTATATATATATAATATAATATTTATACATATATATAAATTATATATTAATTATATATACTAATATTATATATAGATTATATATAATATATATATAAGTATAATATAGATATATAATAATTATATATAGTATATACATTTAAAATTAATATATTATATATATATAGTATATTATATATAGGGGTGGCAACATCCGGGCTAAATTCCACTCGGCTTCGTGAATACCACCTCCTAAACCTCTAGCCCTAATCTTTTAGCTCTTGGCTGAGACTTCAGAGGCTAAGAATTCATCCTCTAACATTTAATGTATCCTATCAACTAAACTATTTCATAATTTCGTCTAAAGGGTGGAAGTATGTGCCTATGTAACATTAACACTCAGTAAACACGTCTCGTGAATCTCGAATTACCTAATTTCGATGTTCTGTAGGGCTTAAATCTTTCTTTCCTTCTCATTACAAATAATCCTATTGCGCTTTGCTACTGTTTCTCCTAAGATAAACAATTTTGCACGCCCTTTTGAATATCTTACTACTTCTCACGAGACTGTGTATTATTTCTGCATCCAAATACGAGGTCTCTAGTCTAGGGGGATTTCAATGTTACACAAACACCCTGATGGTTGGATCCTCTATATCTGACTTAGGTGGAGGAGCGCCGAATCTTTCAGCATTCTTAACGATCTGAGCAAAAAATTAAAGAACAACACACATTCCGGATCGTCCTACCAATTCTTGAACACACTTGACCTAGGTTCCACCACTAGTTACCTTCTTCTCTATAAAACACCAACCTTCGCTTCCTATTTGGTAAATCTGATCCAAACCTTATATCTTCATAATTTAATACTTTCTCTCCAACGCTCCATCCTGCCCTGTTCGACTAATCATTTGATCTCGGGAAGATGGCTTTGCGCGTGCTTCTTCGCTAACTTATAATTAGGAATGACTTGTCTATTGGCTCTGGTTGACGCTTCGGCTTCTGCCGACAAGGTGGTAGCTGTAATCGTTGATGGGAATGAGCAGGTTCATTTTCCTTCTTCATTTAAATCTTTCTCTCCTCATATATGCCATGGTCCGATCGTAATTGCTCTCTGGCCATTCAGGCTAGAGACATATTGCGTATCGGTTGGAAAAATTTCTTCGTTCTCTATCGACTCTCGCTATTTCTCATTCAGTCGTAGAAATCGTTTACAGGTGATATCTCTCGACGAGCAAATCTATGCAGATCTTTACATTCTAACGAAAGTGGCACTACCTCACTTGTTCTTGCCTACTGATAAGATCTTTTCGGCCTCTTGGCCAAAAAAACTATCTCAACAACTTCTGTATATATCTACACTTTTCTCCTCTTATTCGATCTGATGGTTCTTGTTTGACCTGAAACTCTCCAACTGTACAGGCCAACATCTTCGGCTCCTATTTTCATCTAACTTCAACCCTGGAGCGATTCTTGGCCCACTCTCCTCCTCCTTCTCCTCTCAGGTTGCCCATGCCCTTACCTGTGATTACATATTTATCCGGTGGCATGGGTCCTGCAATCTATGAACGTTAAGGAAGGCGGGGTGGCCCGGATGCGCGATTCCTCCCGAGTTTTAGAGGCGTGTGCTTCCGTGCTTGTGCGCCTGCTTCTCGTTCGACAGATATTCTTCTATGCCTTCAATACTAGCACTTTTCCCCTCAGTGTTGGAAGCGGGCATATGTCCAGATAATCCAAATAATACCGTATCCCGAAAAAAGGAAAGCCGCTCTGATCCTTTAATACTATCGCACCATATAGCATCTAAAAACCGTATTCTTATCTAAGATCTTTGAAACACCTTCTCAATCTCGCATTCTAGACCATCTTGTGAAAATCTCATCCCTTCTTTCCAGATCGCCATGGTACGTGCTTTCGGCGCTCGAGGTGCTACTGGTGATATACTTTCCATATCTAACAGATTTATGGTTTCCACCCTCAGGAATTACGCGAGGAGCTTGCGTGTGGCAGCTTACAATCCAAAAGCATTTGACCCGGGTAGGGGCACGCGCTCAACTGCCTCTTCAAGCTCCCCTCCTTTGGATTTCCTCCTTCTCTTGGCTATACTTATGTCTAGCTTTCTTTCAAATCGCTCCAAATATTTTCAGCTTGTTGATTGGATGGGCGACTTTCTTCTTCCTATTTCGTGTCTAATAGAGGGTGTCCCTCAGGTTGACTGTTCTATATCTCCGTACTTATTCCTGCTTTCTGCATTTAAATGATTCTTCTCGTCTTCAACATTCTAACTTCTATCCACTTCATAATGCCGTGGACTTCGACCCTTCATTCTTGCAAACTCATTTCAATTTCGGCACCTCTTTACTTCTTAGTAATTGCCTCTCGTCTTAATCTTCCACTCCTTCATCGCTGATCTGTGACAGAATTTCACGGTTGGAGTCGTTATCCGCTAACTCTTGTGAAATTTTAATCTTATTACAAATAATCCCAACTTCGTACATATCTACTTCCATCTCTATATGTACACCTTCAACATTATCCTATCTCTTCGACGCGTTCTATCTCCATCCTTGTTGACAATTATATATACATCATCATATTGGCCTTTAATCATATAACTCTATAAAATAAATTGTCTTTGAGTATAACCTCTACATCAACGAATAGTTATGCTTAAAGGTCTTGCCTCAATAAGAAAATTTGCATGAATACTTCAGCTTATTTTATACACTTGTTCTAATATCTATATATTTCTCCTCTTCGATCAGATATTCCAATTCAACAATTGAACATTGTTGTGTTCATATTAACATTAAGTGTATGGTTCTTCATCCGCCTTGTATGGAGTATATTTGCATTTCATTATATCTATTATGTAGGGTGTCTCAGGTATTCATCCCAACGGGATCTTTTATGTGATTAGAGGTCATATGATTCAATCAAGTGCACATAAGACTTATAAACTGTCCTGTACTATCTTGCATGCTTCACTGACCCTCTATCTTTAGCGGCGTCGATGTTGTGTGCTGTTATCTCTATTTCTATTAGGTACTCGTAGCGGCAGAGTGTCTCGAGAGAGGTCTTTCCACTCGCATGTCGCCCTCCTTAAGGACGCCCTCGCAGTCACCATGCTGCGCACTATGTGGTTTTTAATCCTAATAGTAAAAGAGAATATAAAGATCATATCTAGTTACATCAACATACTCTCGACTTCAGTGCATATTAATGATTAGTAAGGGTTCCAAAGTGATTACTAGAAATTAGTACATATTAGTTGACAGAGTTATAAGTTTTTATTCCTTTAGACTCGTTACCCATTTAATCAAAAAGTCGAGCTGTGAAACCGTGTCCCTCCATTATTTATAATGATTGAGAGCTAATCAATCTCAATATTACAAAAGGTCGATTGGACCTTTGTTAATATATTACTGAAGTAACCTGTATGGAAGATGGGAAATAAGATAAGGTCACGTGCATACCGATAGATGTATTCTACACAGAACTCCTCAGTTGTCTTATTGAATGGCCGTCCCCTTAGCATACCATTGATGTATGCTTAGAAGTACTTCCATAGATCTAATTTTTTTTTGTTTATTCGTTTAAGGCCAAGGAATTTAGATTTGAATTCATTCACAAACAGGAGAGATGATCCGAAAAAATGGTCAGAGATAACCGTCGTATAAGAGATTGATAACAGATATCATTATAGGGTTCTATTAGAGTAGGCTCCTATCTTGTTAGTAAGAGATTTTTCATGTTTTTAAGAATAATTACGATCATCATGTTTGCGAACAGACTTCTACTTCTCGTTCAATTCTGATCACAAGTATTCAGAGACGGAAGATATATCTGGACGAATGAATATTAGATGAACTCAGAAACATTTTTACAAAATTCTAGTAGAAACTTACCATATAAGATAGATTAAAAGGCAAGAATTGAAATAGTTGAATATAGCATGAGAATTACAGGTGCGAGTCATTCCGGACGGATATGAGTAGGATCTCTTATAGAGAGCCACCATGAAGCGTCGATTAAGTTATCACGTAAGTTAAAGACTAGGCGATAAAGTAGGAAAGTAAGAGAGCATAAGAAGCCGGCATGAGGAATATCTACATATTCCTCCTTGATCAAGCTAATGCCTAAAGAGAATAAATTCGCTACTCCTAAATTTTTATACTAAGCGAACAGATCCCTAAAAAACTTTGGACTGTCTATTTTAATAGTAATATGCGACGTGAGAACAGTAAGTAGAAAGCAAATTGAGAGCATGGAAGGACCATAATAACCCAAATGTGATAGGGGAAGCTTAGTGTATGCAACTGAGAGACACGTCAGATTGAAACGCCTAGCCAACCTACCTGTGCTGCGACAATGGCTTGTACTAGTGAGTTATTTGCTCAAAGCGCCACCACGCGCAAGTATCTACCCTAGACCGTATATTTCACATGTAAGTTGCTGGGCATAAGCTCAATCAAAGACTCTGAGTCTCTACGATAGAGAAAATTATATTCACCATACTAATTCGATCGCTCCGAGTCGACGGCGATCACAAAGCACCTGCTATCCAAATAACACATCGGAAAAAGGAATCGAGATTTCCAGCTGCTCACGAAACATATGAGCGATAGAGGATATGTATGGGCCGAGCATTTCAAAAAGTTCAAAGAACCAACAGTTTTAATGCCATCTTTTACTTGGAACTTTAGAGGGTGCAAGAATAGTGATATCAGTAAATAGGTTATTTCAGTAGTTCAGAGCATGGTTCCTCCTCTTTTTGTCGTAGCCGAATAGTCATATGGAATCACGTGCGGCGTGGCCCAATCCTAAACACTGAGGCGTATGATCATAGTATTCACACTAGTATGGTCACAGAGCTGAATATTTAGAGGTCGACACGTAGACGCGACGCCAGCCGAAGAACTAACGGAAAGAGTCACATACATTCTCACTCAACACCTCGGATGCCTACACAAATAGCACATCCGTGGCCACCGACCTTCACTAAACGTAAATAAGATTATTCAGTAGTATACCCATGCACCCTGATTTACATAAATGTAATCTACAGGTCATAAGTCAGCATATAGGTGAGACACATACTGAATAGAGATATAGAAGAAGGTGCAGGAGGTAAAGAAGGTAAATTCCAGAATATATCGTATATCACTAGGGTTGTAATGGTATTTATGAGATGATAAATAAATAGGAGCCAAGAGAGTTGGCCTTCATTTGGTGAGAAGTTAGCAACAAGTAACCATCAGATCGAATATGAGAAAGGACAAGGTAGATACGAAGTTAGTTATGAGATAGATGTTTTTGCTATAATAAGGCCTAGAAAGATATTATTAATTACAGATTAGTGAAATCCTAAAGGAGTATGTTAGTTATCTACTTTAGTATGTAATGGAAAGTACGCTTTGCTCGTCTAGAGCAAGAATACACTATCCCCTGCAAACAGTCAATTGAGTCTAGTCAATAGCTTAGTAAGTTGTAAAATTTAGGCCGAGCTAGTGACTAGGTAGGAGAAACTAACAAGTAAATTTTTCCACTCACCCTATGAATACTAGTCATATTCGTCTCTATCCTAGCCTGATATAATGCCATTATAGTAGAGCATTAACGATATCGATAACCATGTGAATTTATATATAAGAGA
>JABUQX010004504.1:20000-27500 GCA_015478945.1 Trachelipus rathkii
AGTAAGATTCTTAATTTAGGGCGATTTGTAAGTAAGGCGGAGATGCTGAACTGAACAATTATTAAAAAGGCTTTTCAATAGGTTTGACGTAAATACTTGTGGTGAGGGCTCCACTTGGATCAAAGGAGATATTAAGGTCTATAAAATGGAAGGAGTTATTTTCAGATTTTTCAAAAGTAAAATTTAGGACAACTTAAATTTTGGAGTTCATCAATAAAAAGAGCTTAACATCTTCATCACGTTTGAAGACCACGAAGGTGTCATCAACATATGGTATATATAGTTTGGGATTGAAAGAATTATTTTTGTTTAATATTAAGTTTTCAATATGCAACATGTAGAGGTCATCGAGCGTTGGTCCAAGTGGGGAACCCATGGAAGCATCATCTACCTGAATATATGTTTTTCCATCGACAAATTACGGACAATAATATTAAATTAAAAATTCGAAAAATTTGTTCTTACAACAACGGCCACTTATATGGTCTTCCAAAAATTCACAGAAAATTCAGAGAATCCCCCTTTAGGACCTATCATAAACATGCGCGGAACTGTAACTCACGACATTGCACAATATTTAAATGACATTATCCGTCCGTACATTGACGCAAGGAATATGGTTAAAAGTACTAAAGAATTTTTACTTAAATTAGATCTTGAAAGTTTAACACCAAATGACAAAATTTATTCTTTAGATGTTGAAAGCTTATTCACAAACGTACCTGTGAGAGATACAATTAAGATAATACTGGAAAGAACTTACAACCATCCATCATTACAACTTCTCAATATTGATAAATCTGCTTTAAAAAATCTTTTAACCAAATGCCTACTACTATTGACTCCTTGAATTCCGATGGTAAAAAGCAACTATTTCTATGGTAATGGTGTTTCCATGCATCTACCCCACTAGAACCAACGTCGGCTGACTTCTACATGTCGCATATTGAAAACTTAATATTAAACAAAAATAATTATTTCAATCCCAGACTATATATATATATATACCATATGTTAAAGACACCTTCGTTGTCTTCAAACGTGATGAAGATGTTAAACTCTTTATGATAAAGGCCAAAATTTAAGTGTCCTAAATTTTACTTTTGAAAAAAATCTGAAAATAACTCCTTCCGTTTTTTAGACGTTAACATTCTCCTTTGATCCAATTGGAGCCCTCACCACACAGTTATTTACGTCAAACCTACAACAAAGGCCTATATAATAATTTCAGTTCATCACACTTACCCCTTCCTTACAAAATTGCCTTAATTAAAACTTTACTGCAATGAGCTTACCGCATTTGCTCTGACTGGAAACTTTTTGACGCAGAGCTCTCAAGAATTAAACAAGATATTGTGTTGTAACTTTCCCCAAAATCTACTAGATAAAATCATTAAAACTTTATAAATAAGAAAATTATCGAAAAAAAAGCCAGAGATAATAGGGATTAGCTTGGGACGTCTTTTCAGATCCCAAACTATTAGATTTAGATTTATATTATGAAGAGTTTTTTAATACCAGTATAAAGGAAAAATAATTAATTACATGATTGCATCAAAAGGTCCAAATCTAACACTAAAGAAATAAAATCTGTAGATGTTACATACAGAGCTCAATGAGTATTTTCTTTCAATATTATCTGAAAGAGAGCAGTGGCGATCATAAGGAGGAATGTGCTAAATCATTTGTGGGTCGTCATACCATTTCACTCTAATAAAGTAAATAGTGATATAGTGAATTGCGCTGCAATGACTCATCGGATGATACCACTATTCTCTCAATACTCACGATGTGCGTCACAAGTGAATAGATCAGTGCCCATAGTAGATTTGAGCATTTGAAAAGACGAACATGTGAACCACCAAACCCAATTCTCGATATTGCTAATTTTAGCAGTCTACATCCTTGCCAGGAAATATTTCTTTGAATTGAGGGTATCTTGTGAGGCCCTCCTGAATAAAAAACACAAGTCCAATTAATCATACACTTAATTATAACGAAATGAGAATTTTTAGAAGCATTTTTTGAGTGACTAAGTAGAATCTCTTCTTTGATAGTATTTATTAGTTATAAGTGATATTGATTAGATTTACTGTTAATTTATATAAATATTTATTTTCTTATTTCTCTATTTAGTATTTAAATATATTAATTATTTTTGTTCAATCATATTTATTAAATTAGTCTTTGAACTCGTGCTGCCGATTGATCTACTTGAAGTTGCCAGTTCATATGAATAATTTAGATGAAAAGTTCATAAAGCAGTTTGTTCTATTATAATATATGTCATAGTACGTGAATAGTCCTATTAGAAATCAATATGATATGAAAGCGTGTTAGTATACCTTAAGGTATAATGGAAAGAGCTTGTGGTATATAATAATAATAATATTAATAATAATATTAAATTAATAATAATATTTATATAATTAATATATTATTAATTAATAAATAAATATAAATAATTAATAAATTTAATATAATAATTCATAAATAATAATTATTTCTAATAATTAATTAATATTATATAATTTAATTAATAATAATAATAATGATAATAATAATTAGATTATTGAAAATAATGAGGATAATAATATTTAATAAGAATCATAAGATATATCAGATAAAATATATAATGTATAATTCTTTGAAAAATAATGAATTTGCATGTTAATATAATAACAGTTCTATATTATAATAATTATAGAGAAATAATTTATTTATATTAATCAATCAAAAAGAATGAATAATTAAAATACTTAATTATTATATATTATGTTTAATATTAATAATAATAATGTGTATAAAAAAAAATAATAATAATAATAATAAGTAATAATAATAATAATAATGAATAATAATAATAATAATAATAATAATATATATAATATATAATATATAAATTGAATAATATCATCGTGTTTAATAATATAATATATAATAATGAATATATAAAATATACTGAATATAATTTTAAGTATTTAGGGCAGCAATAATACTTATTAATTATAATATATTAATAATTGAATATAATAATAATAGAATAATAATAATAAGTAAAAAATTATTATTAATAATGATAATCTTAATTAATTATTTAAATTAATTAGTCATAATTAATAACATTTTAATAATAATAATAATCATCAATTACATTAAATGTATATATTAATTAATAATAAAATATAATAAGTAATTAATAATTATGTATAATAATATATTAACTTTATTTATAAAATATATAATCTTTAATAGTTATTATATATATATAATTATAAAAATCTAATTATAATAATAATTAATAATTAATATTTAATAATATTGTGTATTCATATAATTTATACATATATAATTAATAATAATAATATATTAATTATTTCTTTTTTTTCTTTTCTTTTTCTTTCTTTCTTTTCTTCTAATGTGTTATTATAAAAATTTTATTTCAAATTAGCTACATATTTGAAAATAATTTACATATATAATTATATCATATATATTTATATAATAATAATATTAATATATATATAGTAATTTAATTTAATTATATAATGTGAATAGTTGATTAATAATTAGACTAATAATAATATTTACTATAATAATAATAAATCTTTTAATATATTTAAGTAATAATACATAATATATTATATTAGTTGTATCATATAATCATATTAATAATAATATATCCTAAAATCAAAGAAAAATCATTTATCTTACTTATATTTTTTGTTTACAATAATAACTTTCATTTATTATATCTACTGACGAAATTTTCTTAATAGATAAGTAAAGAATATAACTTTTGGTCTATTTATTATCAATAATAACAAAAAATAATATTTAAAACAATAATAATAATAATAATCAGAGGTAATATATGAGTAGATAGAGGTAATGTGGGGTGAATTGAATAGTTGTTATAATTGTATATTGAATAATAGATTATATGAATTAAGTAGATGAATGAATGTAATAGTGTAATCCAATCATAAGTTGATGATATAGATGATATGAGATGGAATATTATATAAGAATAAACGTTAGTGCTAGAAGTTGAGATAGTTACTTTTTAATATTTTATTTGATAGTGTGATGTGAGTTATGTCATATTGATTTTTACTGATTTTATGTAATCTATTATTATCGGATTTCATTTTATCTATGTGCGTCTATGTATTATAGTTTTTATTCATGTATTATTTTTTTCCTGTCGTCTAGAAGGAAATAATTGACTATAACCAATACTACTATTTGTATTATATTTATTATTATTTTATTTTGTTATTTTATTATCAATTTATTATTTGTAATTGGTATATGTATAGAAATATGGTTTATTTTTATTAGTTATGTATAAATTGTATAATTTATTATTTATATTATTGTTATTATTATTATATATTAATCTAATATATTTACAAATCTAATTTTTATCTACATTTTATAACCTTAATTTATTTTTATTGTGACTTCAAGAGTTGCTTTGACTTTTTATTTCTTTTAATTTATTTATTTTATCTTATTATTATTATATTATTATTTATTATTATTATTATTATTTATGATTTATTATTTATTACTTATCTTATTATTTTTTATTAGTTTTATATATATTTTGTTATTTATTCACTCTGTTAGATATGATAACTCTTTTACTTTCTTCTTATTTATTATACCTTGTTATATTCTACTTGTATTTATTATTATTTTCATTATTATAGGACCTATATTTAATTATTTTATTTTTCCTTCTTTCTTATTTTATAATAATTATTTATTTATTTTCCATTTATTTTATTTATGTTCTTCTATTAGTATTTATGGTTAGTTATAATCTTCCTTCTTATTATCTATTTACTGTATACACTATATTATTCTTATTATTCATTTATTATTCTTCTTATATTTTATATATTATTTATTATTATATTATTATTATATCTTATTTATTTTATTATTTTATTATTTATGTTTCATATTTATATTTTATTTCTAAATTACTTTTTATTATTCTTATTCATTATTTCAATAATGATTGTTCATTTCTTAGTCACCTAAAGTTATTCCTTATCTTATTGACTCTTATTCTTCAGGTAATATGAAAAAGATTCTTTTTTTTTTCTTATCTCCACTACCACATCACTTTATCATCATTATATATATATTCGTATATAAAATAATAATAATAATAATAAGATATATATTAATATATCTAATAATTAATAATTAATAATAAGTTTATACTTATTTATTTATTTTCTTTTATAATATAATATAATTTATAATAATTAATTAATCATAATTAATAATAATATATAATAATAAATAATAATAATAATAAATAATATTAATATATATATAGTGATAAGAAAGTAATATTATAATAATAATTATATTTTAATATATAATATATATATAATAATTGAATAAACCAATAATAATTAATATATAATAATTAATAATAATAATAAAAATAATAATAATAATATAATTTAATAATAAAATAATATAATAATAATAATAGAAAATAATATAATTAATAAGAATATTATTATAATAATATTATTTATAATAATCAATAATAATAATAATATCAATAATAATAAATAATAAATAAGCAAAAAGAAATAAAATAACAAATAAAATAATAATTAATTGTCTATAGTTTTATTATAATAAGAAAAAAACAATAATGATAATAATAATAATAATAATAACAATAATATAAATATAATATAAATAATAATACATAATAATATATAAATAATAGATAATAATAATAATATAATAATTAATAACAAAAATATAATATAATAATTAATAATAATATAAAATAAATATAATAATAATATAACTATAATAATAATAATAATAATAATATATAATAATATATAATAATAATTATATTATCTTACAAAGATAAAAACGTGGTAGCATATCAGATAGTAAGTATTCAGGTTTGAGCACATTCCATTTCAGCAGTTTCCTACGTATGTGAATATATTGTTGTAATATATTCCATAAATTAATGAAATCAATTCGAAAGGCGGGCTAATAATTGCAAGCCTACAATGTTGTGTCCTCTGAGCCCTAAATGTGATAGGTGTTTAATTTACGTTAATATGCATTCCAAAACTATTTTGAGTACTCTGGAATACATAAAATAATAAATTTACAAAATATAGTCTGGAAAAGTTTAACCATGATTAAAATTAAACAGTTAAAAAATACAATAATAATAATCAATATAAATAATTTAATTAATAATAATAAAATATAATAATAATAAAATATTAATAAAATAATAATAATAATAATAATTAATATATAATAATAATATTAATAATAATAATAATTTAATAATTATAATAGGTATATAAAATGAAATAATAATTAATAATAATAATAATAATAATATAAATAATAATAGTAATAATGAAAATAATAGATAATAAAATTTTAAATAATAATAATAATTAATAATATAATGATAATAAAAAAAAATAGAATATTAATAAAATTATTTTAATAATAACATAAAATATATAATAATCAATAATAAAATAATAATAATAATAATAATAATAAAATATAATAATGAATAAAAATAACAATATAATAATAATAATAATAATATAATAAAATAATAATAATATTAAATAATAATCATATGAAGAATGGTAATGAAATAATAAAATCAATAATAATAATTTATATAATAATAAATAATAATAATACAAATAATAATTAATAATAACAAAATAACAAAAATAATAATAATATAATAATAATATATAATATAATATAATAATAAAATAATAATAATAATAATAATAATAATAATTAATAAAATAATAATAATAATAATTGAATAATAATAATAATAATAAAATAATAAGAAAATAATTAATAATAATAATCATAGAATAATAATAATAATAATAATGAATAATAATAAAATAATAATAAAATAAATAATAATAATATAATTAATAATTAATAATATATAATAATATAATATAAATAAATAATGATTTTGCTAAAATATTAAATTATTAATTAATAATAATAATAATATAATTACATTGGGAAGAATATTAAAAATAATAATAATAATAATAAATAATAATAACAATAATTATAATATAAATAATAATAATAATAATAATAATATAAATAATTAATAAAATAACTGAATAATATAATAATAATAATAATAATAATAAATAATAAAAATAATAATAATAATAATAATAATAATAATAATAATAATAATAATAATAATAATAATAATAATAATAATAATAATAATAATATTAATAATAAAATTATTATAGTATTAATAACTATAACATATAACAATAAATAATAATAATAAAAAATATTAATAAATAATAATAATAATAATTAAAAATAATAATAATAATAAGTAATAATTTTAATAAAAAATAATAATAAATAATAATAATAATAAAAATAATAATAATCAAAAGTAATAAATAC
>JABUQX010004504.1:37500-55000 GCA_015478945.1 Trachelipus rathkii
TCTTCGCCTATATATATATAAATGGCCTGGAAATTTTCAACACAATAGACTTCATTTTTTTTTTTTAGCGAATTCTCTTCCATTTGCTGTTCCAATTTGTTTGAGCTATACTCCAGGGACACCACTTTGATCTGGTAAACGTTCGTTTACCAGATGCAAAACTAAGGAGAGAGGGAGGGGCACCTAGGTGCTATATTTCCCCTATATAAGGAGGGGAATGAAGCTCTCAAACTCCTTGAAATACAAGTGGAAAATCACTGGAGGCATACAAATGCCTAACAATGCCTACATTTTAGGGTTAAAAGATTCAAAACTTGTAACGGTTTGGGGAGAGCTTTTGGAAGCCGCCCTAAGTGGCCCCAGCCGAAAGAGGATTGTGATTTTAGATGCCGAGAGAGGCAGACGTATTAGTCAGGTAGCATAGGGCCAACAAGCCGGCAGTTTGCCGTGTCATTATTATTATATCCAATTAACTTTGTCTATTCCATAATTAAGTACTTTCTGACCATTGTGATTACAAAATTGATTATATCATCTGTCATATTATTATTTCACGTGCACCATTAATAAACTTCAAAAGCAGAAAAACCCTTTTTACTCCATCATCTAATTATTAATTACTTACTTAATTGGTCTGAGTAATAACCTCAGATCATAATCTGGCGACAGCCCATAGTGACCTTACATCATTATTATTAATTATTATAATTAAAAATCCCCTTCTGAACAGTGAAAAACGGTGTGAAAAAAAAAGTATTTGAATAAACTGTGAAATTTGTGATAGTGCTATCAAAAATTAACTGTGTTCGTGCATTTAAATAATAACTGTGGAAAGTGATATCTGATAATAAATAATTCATAATAATACTGCTTGAAGAAATAAAGCGGTATTAGAAAAAAAAAAAAAAAAGAAGAAAAAAAAGAAATTTGAAACGCTTCAAATAACAAAACTTTTTGCCGCATAGCGAGCAACAAACGTGTCAGTGAGAGTCCTAACGCTTGTTGAAAAAGGAAGGAAAAAAAAAAAAAAAAAAAAAAAAAAAAAAAAACACAAACCTTTCTTTATTAAAAAAAACCACAGGGGCAAAAAGGAAACTGCCCCGCGTCTTAAGCTGGGGAGAGGAAAACCCACTTCCCCCAAAGGCCAGTTAACAAGGAAGACTCCCTCGCCGCAAAAATCACCGACTCCTTCTTTGGTTGAAGAATCTTCTACGAGTTCAGAAAGTGAACGTGAATGTACTCCTCAAAGAAACAGACATAAGTCGCCCATAAATATAAGAAGACGTTCATTCGGAAAGGGTCGAAGAAACAAAAGCTCTCTTTCCTCCCACCAACTTCCCGCCTTCGATGGCTATGATATTGTCAGTTGGTTGTCTGCGACCAATGCGGTATTTAAACTTAACGGAATTAATGAGGGTTCGGAGAAAGTCCGACTTTTAGCCTCCATACTCCCCAACAGTCTTGTGTCTACATTACAGTTCCCATTAAGAGACAATGCGTATGAAGAACTAATGGGTCGCATAGAGGAAACATACTTACCGGCACTGAGACAGCGGGTGAGGGATGTCTTCAAAAAGGGGATGGAAAAGACAGAATTGCCAAGTCATTATCTCAACCGTGTGAAAGAGGTGTTGGGACGGAAGAACTTTGAATTACTCGTAGAAAACAATCCGAAATTCGCACAAGAGCTCTTCCTTAATGAGATGCCGCCTCAGGTCCAGATGAGTCTGTATTCCTTAGCTCAAGATAATGACATCAATAAACTTGTGGTGGTGGCCGACGATCTTTTCAAGAACTTTGTACATAAAAATTTCCAACCGATGCCCCAATATGGGAGAGATCCCCCATACTGGGGAAATGTGAATCAGCTTTTAGAAGAAACCAATTCGAACCATTATAACCGCTCACGAAGAAACTCCCACTGACCGCGACACAAGAAAGGAAGAGGCGGAGACTCAGCAGAAGATCCTGACTCAATTACAAAACATATTGGATACAGCCAAGAGCGTGGCTGAGACGCTAAGCCAGCTAGCGCAGAGACAGCCACCTCCTACTGGCTGGCAGCCATCTGCAGACAGCTGGCAACAACATTCAAGGAGGGGTAGGAGCCAGCCTAGACGTAGATATGAGAACTATGCTTCACAACAGAATAATGATGCTTATAATAATGTCTGTTTCTATCATAAGAAGCATTGGCTCAAAGCTTACAAATGTGAGTCTGATATACCCTCACGAGGGGGGGCTGCCAACCCCCATCATACAACCACCACTCAGGGAAACTGAAATCTGGGTCATCATCTCATCTAGATGGCCGCGACAAGAAAGTAGATCGAGGTAAAACAGTATCATTTAATAATTATGTAAAGATTTTCAAATTTAATGCTGAAACAGGCTATGGCAATATTAAACTAATAATAATAATAATAATAATAATAATAATTAATAATAATAATTAATATAATAATAAATTAATAATAATTAATAATAATAATAATAATAAAATGAATGATGTGAACTTTAATTATGTTAATAATACAAATGAAATGTTATATAATACTGAAATTCCATGTAATATAAATAACAAAAATATTTCTATTGTTAATACCTGTGAGGTTGAAAAACCCGAAAGCAATTGCCATATAAGCGAAACTGATATTGAAAATGAAATGAAATAAAAGACCAAATTGCTATAGCCCTACTATTAAATAATAAATAATATGAGTTGAGATTAATAATCAGTATTTATGTAATATAATTCTAACATCGGCATGTTCGGTTATACTTTCTTTAATAATTATTTGAGTATTGGATATGAGAATGATCGGAAGGTATTATCATCGAGCTCAGTATGCGAAGCTTTGGGAGAGACGGGTGATATATGTTTAAATTCTAATTTGTGCAGAGAACCAATTATCTCAGCCGTCCAAGAAAAGACAAATAGCACTCCTCTCTCTAAAGGTGATGTAGCTGGCTCTAAATTATATAAAGTATTGAATAGAATTGATAATAAATTTTATATATTAGATTCGGGCTCGGAAATCGATCTGATTAGGGCTAGCCCCATTCATAGGTCGAAACGACCCATGGGCCACATTTTAGCCGCCAACGGCACCAAAATAAATGTTTACGATTATATTAATATAGATTTAGACATTGGTTTGAATAAAATATATAAACACAAATTGTATATAGCAGATGTAAAACTAAACATATTAGGTATCACTTTTTTGAAACATTTTGGGTTTGGTATAGATTTTAAGAACGATGTACTCATTGATCCTAATACCAATCATACCGTATTATTAAGGCCCGATCATTCTATATCCTCTTTAAAAATAAACGCACTCTCCCATGATCTTTCGCATGAATCTCCCCCTAAAACTCTCACCTCTTTGCCTTTTAGCCCACTCTTTCCTCTTAATGATATTTTGTATAAGTATAAAACATTATTTTTAAACCCGTATTTAGATGAGAATGTTCATTTAAAAATAAAACAACGAAAAAAATGGGCTGAAATATTTTCTAAGTATGGGGGACAAGAAATGGGGGATATGAGAGGAGGAGGTGAACTGGAGACAGAATTGGGGGGAGGGAAAAAAGTGGGAGATATACCAGAAGGGATATTGAGGGAGTTGGCCTGTGCTTTCCCATACAAACCTACCATAAAAGGTTCGCCTATACGATTACCTGGACGTCGAATACCGCACAAACTGTATGAAGCAACAAAAAAGGAGTTGAATCAATTAGTCGCAGCTGCAGGTGTGTTGAAAAGAACAAATGCCACGTGGTCAGCACCGTTTAGTGTTTTGGATAAAGGAGGGGGAGAGTTAGACTAGTGACAGATTTTAGGGAGCTTAACAAAAGAACAGAGGTGGATATATTCGGTCTCCCAAATATATATACGATGCTATTTTCGCACTCAAAGGTGCTCGGTATTTCAGCAAGGTAGATTTGACGAGCGGCTTTTACAACCTTCCGTTGCATCCTGATTGCCAGAAGTACTTTGCAATAACCAGCAATCTCGGGACCTTTATATATACTTCTTTACCGATGGGATTCATAAATTCGCCTGCAGCATTTCAAAGAATGGTGAATATACTATTGTCTGACTTAAAAAACTGTCACGTATATATTGACGACATTTTACTCTTTACAGAAACCGCTGAAGAGCACGAAAGACTTGTTGAGACTGTATTAAAAAGATTAAATTATTTATCTATCTGTGTGAATGAAAAAAAGAGTAGATTTGGAGTATCTGAAGTAGAATATTTAGGTTTCATAATAAGCGCTGAAGGTGTTAGGGCGAATCCAGAGAAAGTTGCAGAGATAGTAACTTATAAGAAACCGCAAAATATTAGAGAAATGAGAGGATTAATAGGAAAACTTTCGTTTTACAGAATAATGCTCCCGTGCCTAGCAGATTTAATGGGTCCATTAACAGACTATTTAAAAGGAAAATCTTACTCCAGAAAGAAAATATTGTGGAACGAAAAGTCGGAGAAGGCTTTTAGCGCTGTTCAAAACGCTATAAAAAATTCATGCCTATTAGCCTACCCCGGTACTTCAACCCCCATAAAAATATTTATTCATGCCTCTTCAAACGCTTTATCCGGAGTTATTCTTGGAGATGACCAAGAAAGCCGACCCTATGCTTTCTTTTCCTCCACCCAGTCGGCTATTGAAAAAAGATATGATGAGATAAATAAACAACTGTTAATACTTACAAAAATGTTTAATAAGTTCGGATATTTATTGAGTGGAAGAAAGATCACTGTATTCACTCATATAAAAGAATTAATTACTTTATATAACAAAACCAATGATGTTTTAAACCAAAACGCCAAACAAGTCCGTCAACTTACTTTATTAAGCTCTTATAATGTTCTGTTTAAATTAATTACTCTAAAAGACAACCCGCTCAATGAATATATCATTAAAAATAACAAAAATTTCCAAATAGCGGACGAACAAACAAACAAAAAAGAGAGTGAAGAAACACTTGACAAAGGTTCATTCATAGGCCATTTAAATTTTACAAATAATACTATAAGGGAAGGCCATAAAAATAGTTGCCGTAAAGTTGTAGAAAATAGTATACAACCCACGCAGACCTTTAACCAACCGCCTATGTTACCCGAGACACGTGTCGCTTTAGAAAGAAATTTACTATCCAGGTACGAAAGAGAAAAGGAAAAGGATGATAAAAGAGAGAATAGAGAAATATTAGAAGAATTAACAGTAAATTTGATTTCAGAATGCAATAAACGAAATAAGCTAGTGATAGATAGATTCTTAAAAAGTATTGATTACAAAAACATAAGCGAAAAGCAAAAAGAAGATACATTTATAAAGTCATTAATCAATAACCGAGAAAAAAGTGGGTTGAAAATGGTCGAACAGCAATTCTGGTTTAATAAAGAAATTTTAAAGATTTTTGTGGATGTATCAATGGGGTATTCGCGTGTCATTTTGCCCGAGACCTGTATACCGGAAGTGGTAAGGACGTTGCACTTGCAAGGTCACCTCGGGATTAAGAGAACGGAAATTGCAGTGAAGTCGGAGTTTGTATTTGAAAAGATTCACTCGCGGGTTAAAGAGATCGTTAGAGCTTGTAATGAATGCCAAATAAACAAAAGCGCTCGCACTATTAGTCCTAATTATGGCCAGTTCAAAGAGGTGACCTATAAGTTCGAAATGTTGCAAATTGACATTCTTAAGATGACCCCCTGCCGGGGGTATAAATATTTGTTTACTGCCATCGATAGGTACAGCAGTTATCTTTTTGCCATCCCTTTAAAGGAGATGAATGCTGAAAGTGTCATTAAAGTCTTATTGTATGAGATTCTACCTTTCACTGGAGTGCCTGACAAAATCCTCAGTGACAATGGAGGATGCTTTAAAGCTCATCTGTTTGAAGAGGTCTGTAAGATGATTGGGGCAGAACATATCTGCACCACAGTGGGAAGCCCACAAGTCAACGGAAATCTTGAAAATAGGCATCGAGTTTTATTAAGCAGCCTTCGTTGCATGTTAAGCGAAAATGAGTTCAAACATCACGATTGGGTATCAGTCCTGCCGTTTGCGCTCTTTGCAATACGAACGTCCCCACTAAATGAAAATGGTATCACAGCGTCTCAGGTGCTCTTTGGCCAAAACGTGAATATACCGGGAAGATTAGTAGACACAGAGAGACCTGGAGAAGCTATGTGTTATGATAAATATTTAAACAAGTTAGCAGGGTTGTTTGCTCAGCCGTTGGCACCGAGAGCCACTTTGAAGAACCGATCCGTGTTCGTTCCCAAAAATTTGAAGGAAGCCAAGCTAGTCCTTGTAAGAAACAAGCAATATAATTTAGGCAAGCTCGAACAAAAGTACCAGGGGCCCTATAAGGTGTTACGTTTCACTAATAATACAGTTTATATCTTAAAAAAATGGTCAGCCGGTAGCAGAGAATTTAAGAAACATAAAGATCTATTACCATTTAGCGGAGGCCGATCAGAGTAGAAAATAGCAGAGAAATAAAAAATAATAAAATTGTGAGAGAAAGAAATCATAGGTAGACAACCTCTTACTAATCTTTTCTTTTACAGGTAATTCGGTCAAAGGGTATGTAATTAGAAATTTTGCAAGTGCAAAGATTGTGTACACAAAGTATTGAATAATAATATTTAGTAGTTGTAATTTACCCTCCTCAAGTAGTTTTCCACCTATCTTCCTTCCTCTATCCTTGAGATTGTTTGTAATAGAATTAAGGAAGGCATTCTGTGTGGCTAACTATCAAACATATTGAAATTATCTCAAATGGAAGCTCTCTTCCATTTGCTGTTCCAATTTGTTTGAGCTATACTCCAGGGACACCACTTTGATCTGGTAAACGTTCGTTTACCAGATGCAAAACTAAGGAGAGAGGGAGGGGCACCTAGGTGCTATATTTCCCCTATATAAGGAGGGGAATGAAGCTCTCAAACTCCTTGAAATACAAGTGGAAAATCACTGGAGGCATACAAATGCCTAACAATGCCTACATTTTAGGGTTAAAAGATTCAAAACTTGTAACGGTTTGGGGAGAGCTTTTGGAAGCCGCCCTAAGTGGCCCCAGCCGAAAGGGGATTGTGATTTTAGATGCCGAGTGAGGCAGACGTATTAGTCAGGTAGCATAGGGCCAAAGAAAAGCCGGCAGTTTGCCATGTCATTATTATTATATCAAATTAACTTTGTCTATTCCATAATTAAGTACTTTCTGACCATTGTGATTACAAAATTGATTATATCATCTGTCATATTATTATTTCACGTGCACCATTAATAAACTTCAACAGCAGAAAAACCCTTTTTACTCCATCATCTAATTATTAATTACTTACTTAATTGGTCTGAGTAATAACCTCAGATCATATATATATATATATATTTTATATAATATTATATATATATATATATATATATATATAATATATATATATATATATATTATATATATATATATATATATATATATATATATATATATTATATATATATATATAATATATAATATAAATGGCCTGTAAAATTTTCAAACACAATTAGATTCTTCGTTTTTTTTTAGCGCGAATTTTTTTGTCAGCTGATATGGAAAAAAAAGTGATTTTTGAGAAAAACGCCTATAAAGATTTTGAATGATTTTTTTCTTTTTTTCCAGAAAGTAAAAGATATTACGCACCTCACCTCACCTAAATAAGAGCACCAAACCGCAGTAAAAGGTTTTATTTCACAACCGACCGCACCGCACCGCACTGCACCGCACCGAACCGCCACCGCACCGCACCGCACAGCACCGCACCGCACCCGCACCGCACCGCACCAACTCTGTATCTATTTCAAAATATTTCAGCTCCGACTTTGCGGAAATATTTTTACTTTCCAAAAAATTATCTTAGAAAAATTTGTGCTCCGGCTCCGGCTCAAACTCCGGCTATGGCTCCGACTCCGGTTCCGGCTTCGATTCCGGTTTCGGCTCCAGCTCCTTTTCAAAATTGTTCAGCTCCAACTTTAAAGAATTACTTTCAACTTCAAAAAAATTGTTCTTCAGCTCCGGCTCCGGCTCCGGCTCCTTTTCCATTTCAGAATAGTTTAACTCCGACTTTACAGAAGTATTTTAACCTGCAAAAACAATTTCTTTAAAAAAAATTACACTTTACCTAAGGCTCTTATCCGGCTCCGGCTCTGGCTCCGCTCCGGCTCCGCTCTGGCTCCGGCTCCTTTTCAAAATTGTTCATCTCCAACTTTGTTGAATTGCTTTCATCTACAAAAAAAAAATTGAAAAAAATTTGTTCCTCAGATCCGCATCCGGCCCCTACTCCGGCTCCGGCTTCGGCTTCGGTTTCGGCTTCGGCTACGGCTCCGGCTTTATCTCCGACTTCGTTTCATATTTCAGAAGAGCTCAGCTCGGACTTTGCAGAAATTTTTTTATCTGCAAAACCAATTTCTTTAAAATAATTTATACTCCACCTCTGGCTCCGGCTCCGGCTCCGGCTCCGGCTCCGGCTCCGGCTCCGGCTCCAGCTTCTTTTTTCAAAATTGTTCAGCTCCAACTTTATACAATTACTTTCATCGGCAAAAAAAATTCTTGAAAAAAAAATTGCTCCTCAGATCGGGCTCTGGCTCCGGCTCCGGCTCCGGCTCCGACTTCGTTTCCATTTCAGAATAGTTCAGCTCCGACTTTGCAGAAGTATTTTTACCTGCAAAAACAATTTAAAAAAAAAAATTTAAACTTTGGCTCTGGCTCCGACTCCGGCTCCGGCTCCGGCTCCGGCTCCGGCTCCGGCTCCGGCTCTGGCTCCGGCTCCGGCTCCGGCTCCGGCTCCGGCTCCGGCTCCTTTCAAAATTGTTCAGCTCCAACTTTGAAAAATTATTTTCACTTGCAAAATTAATAAAAATTTGTTTTTAAGCTCCGGCTCCGACTTTGGCTCTGGCTTCGGCTCTGACTCTGGCTCCGGCTCCGGATCCGGCTCCGGCTCCGGCTTAAGCTCCTCAAATTTGTTCTGCTCCATCTTTGCAGATATATTTTCACCTGCAAAAAATTTCTTTAAAAAAAATTTGTTTTTCGGCTCTATCTCCGGCTCCGTCTCCGGCTCCGGCTACGGCTCCGGCTCCGACTCTGACTACATTTATATGATTGAGAAAGAGCCTGATCTTGGGTTGTGTTTGCGAAAAGGAAAAGTTTAATTTATTATAAAATGTGAATAAAATCTAGAAAGATCCTGGAAAGTTGAATAGCAATTTCGAACCTGGAAATGATTTTTTTTAGTTTGACACCCCTATTAAAAATATCCTATATCTTAAAAACCTTTCGGAATTTCGAAATAAAAATTACACCATGATGTAGAGGAGGAAGTTTTCTAATAATTAAAGTAATAAAAAAAAAGTTAAATTTTTTATTTGTACCCTAAAAGGTAGTGGTTGGGCAAGTACAGGGTCCACTTAACAAAGTTCCACACTTAACACCAGTAAAGTAACTAACATTGCATGTAAAACGTAACCTATTCATACTTTTTCCAAGCATATCTCTAACATATTAACGTTAATCTTACACTGACACAGTAACATTTAGCAAAAATGTATCATAATCTTGTCCGATTATCATACAGACCATTGAATACCTGTAAACATAACAAAGTTTATCCAAACATAACATAAAAATAAGTTCTTTGAATAAAATGTCATAGAAAATTGTAATAGTTTACTGACTTTAAAACAGTAGATCAGTAAATCAAACCATCAACCCCTCCCTACCCTCCCACCATGGCCTTTTGAGCTATTGATCTATTGATTCATGTCATATTTCGAGTATCATTTCGGCTAAACATATCACAAAAATAAGTTCTTTATATACTAACCATCGAATATATGCTAACGTAACAAAGTTTTTACATTAATAAAGGCTAACATAACATAACCTAAACTAAGAATATATTGTACAACGACAAATCTAACACACCATACGTACGAATAAATTACTAACATTAACAAACTTCCGCTCTTAACAACAGTAAAGTACCTAACACATCGTACAAAACGTTACCTATTCACACTTTTTCAAGCATATCTCTAACATGTCAATGTTAATTTTACATTAACATCGTAATATTTAACAAAAAATTTAGCATAAGCCCTTTGTCTATCATTTCATACTGACACGAATATAAAAGCTAACGCCCACAAATTTTTTACATCAAACTTCGAATATTAAACAAAAAATTCTCATAACCTCGTCTAAATATCATAATCCCCAATGAATAATTGAAAACATAACAAAGTTTAAACCAAACATAACATAAAAATAACAAAATTTTTATCCTGACATAACATAAAAAATAGGGTTCTTGAATAAAATTTACAGTTAAATTGTAATAATTTACTGATTGTAAAGCAGTAAATCAGTAAATCAGTTAAATCAACCACCCATCCCTACAGTCCCCTACCCATCCACCTTCACCTATTGATCTATTGAACTATTGTTTCAAGTCACTATTTCGAGTATCATTTTGGAATAAACATAACATAAAATAAGTTCTTTATTTATACTGAACCTTTACGAATATATTCTTACACAACAAAGTATTTAGTATCCATAAAGCTAACATATCATAACCTGGACTAAGAATATATGTACAAATTGCAAACCTAACATACCCGCGTATGAATAATCGCACTCCTGAAAATTTCCCTACTATCAAAGGTAAAGTAGCTAACAGGTCATACAATACTCGATATGTTACCACTTTTCCCGCCTATCGGCAACAGGTAAAGCCGTATTATCTAACAAAATCCCTTAACAAATGTGACCAATCTATCAATGATACCCCCAGCATCTTGAACTATGAATGACACTATCTTCATCAATGGGTCACTCGTTTCGAGTATAACATCATTTGAACTATGAATAAAACGTAGACATTAGCAAAATTCTCGGGCAAACCTAACATTACTCGACAAAAAACTTAACCTAGGCTCACGTTTCTAACACATCATCGTCAGTTAACACAGTAATATCTTGCAATACTCGTCATTTCTCCAACAAATCAGTGTTAATTTCCCACTGTCATAGTAATATTTAACATAACGTACTTAACTTACGAATAAACAGTTTTCATTTACCAAGAGTATCTAAAGATACACATCACCTCCCGAGAGAAAACCCAAGGGGATGCGCCCCATGAAAGGGAGTGAATCCTGAGATAAGGGATCACCCCGAAGGGGTGTAAGCGGGTTATACCCCTCCGAAGGAGGGGTAAGGCCTCAGCCCTTCGGGCTTAGGCCCAAATGTTCAAGTAATGTTATACTCGAAACGATTGACACTTTGATGAAGATAGTGTGAATTCATAGTTTAAGATGCTGATATCTTTGATAGATGGTAACTTTGTTAAGGGATTTTGTTAGATAATACGGCTTTACCTGTTGCTGATAGGCGGGAAAAGTGGTAACATATCGAGTATTGTATGACCTGTTAGCTACTTTACCTTTGATAGGTATTGAATTTTCAGGATGTTAGCGGATTATTCATACGCGAGGTATGTTAGGTTTGCATTTGTACATTATATTCTTAGTTCAGGTTATGATATGTTAGCTTTATGGATACTAAAACTTTGTTGTGTAAGAATATATTCGTAGGTCAGTATATAAAGAAACTTATTTTTATGTTATTTTTATCAAATGATACGTCGAAATATGACTTGAACAAATTCAATAGATCTAGGCGAAGTGGAAGATGGGTAGGGACTGTAGGGATGGGTGGTTTGATTTACTGATTTACTGCTTTAAAATCAGTAAACTATTACGCTTTACTGTAATATTTTATTCAAAGAACCTATTTTTATTTTATGTCAGGATAAAATTTTGTTATTTTTATGTTATGTTTGATTAAAACTTTGTTATGTTTTCAATTATTCGTTGGGATTATGATATTTAGACGAGGTTATGAAGAATTTTTTGTTAAATATTACGAAGTTGATGTAAAAAATTTGTTACGTTAGCTTTATATTCGTTGTCTGTATGATGATTAGTCAGGGTAATGCTAAATTTTTGTTAAATATTACGATGATAATATAAAATTAACATTGACATGTTAGAGATATGCTTGAAAAAGTGTGAAAATGTTACGTTTTGTACGATGTGTTAGGTACTTTACTGTTGTTAAGAGCGGAAGTTTGTTAATGTTAGTAGTTTATTCGTACGTATGGTGTGTTAGGTTTGTCGTTGTACATTATAATCTTAGTTCAGGTTATGTTATGTTAGCTTTATTAATGTAAAAACTTTGTTACGTTAGCATATGTTCGAAGGTTAGTATATAAAGAACTTATTTTTGTGATATGTTTAGCCAAAATGATACTTGAAATATGACATGAATCAATAGATCAATAGCTCAAAAGGCCATGGTGGGAGGGTGGGGAGGGGTTGATGGTTTGATTTACTGATTTACTGTTTTAAAATCAGTAAACTATAACAATTTACTATGACATTTTATTCAAAGATCTTTTTTTTATGTTGTGTTTGGATAAAACTTTGTTATGTTTACAGTTATTCGATGGTCTGCTTGATAATCGGACAAGATTATGATACATTTTTGCTAAATGGTACTGTGTCAGTGTAAGATTAACGTTAATATGTTAGAGATAGCTTGGGAAAAAAGTAGAAATAGGGTTACTTTGCATGCAATATTAGTTACTTTACTGGTGTTAAGTGTGGAACTTTGTTAATGTTAACAGTTTATTCGTGTCTAAGTTGTGTTAGGTTTGTCGTTGAACATTATTTTCTTAGTTCATATGATGCTATGCTAGCTTTATTAATGTGAAAACATTGTTATGTTTGAGTATATTCGCTGGTTAGTATATAAAGAACTCATTTTTGTGCAATGTTTATCCGAAATGATACTCGAAATGCGACTTAAATCAATAGTGTTAATGTAAAATTAACATTGATATTTTAGAGATATGCTTGAAAAAGTGTGAATAGGTTACGTTTTGTACGCTGTGCCAAGTACTTTACTGTTGTTAAGTTTGGAACTTTGTTAATGTTAGTAGTTTATTCGTGCGTAAGGTGTAATAGGTTTTGTCATTGCTCATTATATTCTTAGTTCTGGTAATGCTATGTTAGCTTTATTAATGTGAAACCAATGTTACGTTAGCATATATTCGTTGTTTAGTATATAAAGAACTTATTTTTGTGCTATGTTTATTCAAAATGATACTCGATATGTGACCTGAATCATTTGATCAATAGATCAAAAGGTCATGTATGGGTGAATAGGGAGAGGGGCTGGGAGGGGACGGGTGGTTTGATTTACTGATTTACTAATTTGCTGCTTTTAATTCGGTAAACTATTTAACACTTTACTATGAATTTTATTCAAAGAACTTATTTTTATGTTATGTTGGATAAAACTTTGTCTTATTTCCATGTTATGTTTGGATAAAACTTTGTTATGTTTGCAATTATTTGTTGATTATGATATTTAGGTAAGTTATGATAAAATTTTTGTTTAAAATATTACTATGAAAATGTAGAAAACTTTGTTACGTTAGCATATTATTCGTTGGTCTGTATGATGAATTCGGTCAAGATTATGATACATTTTGCTAAATTTTACTGTGTCAGTGTAAGATTAACGTTAAATATTGTTAAGATATGCTTGAAAAAGTATGAATAGGTTAGTTACGTTTTGCATGCAATGTTTGTTATTTTACTATTGTTAAGTGTGGAACTTTGTTAATGTTAAAAGTTTATTCGTGTGTAAGTTGGGTTAGGTTTGTCTTTGTACATTATTTTCTTAGTTAATGTTACGCTATGCTAGCTTTATTGATGTGGAAACTTTATTACGTTAGAGTATATTCGTTGATCACTATGATAATTAACCAATGTTGTGATAAATTTTAGTTAAATATTACCATGTTAATATAAATTAACATTGATATGTTTAAAATATGCATGAAAAAGTGTGAATAGGTTACGTTTTTGTACGCTGTGCGTAGGTACTTTACTGTTGTTAAGTAGGAACTTTGTTAAATGTTAGTAGCTTATTCGTGCGTAAGGTGTGTTAGGTTTTGTCATTGCCATTATATTCTTAGTTCTGGTAATGCTATGTTAGCTTTATTAATGTGAAAACAATTTACATTAGGCCATATATTTGTTGCGTTAGTATATAAAGAACTTATTTTTGTACTATGTTTATCCAAAATGATACTCGATATGTGATCTGAATCATTAGATCAATAGATCAAAAGGTCATGGTCGGGTAGATAGGGAGGGGGCGGGAAGGGGACAGGTGGTTTGATTTACTGATTACTGATTTACTGCTTTAAATTCTCTAAACTATTACACTTTACTATGATATTTTATTCAAATTTAACTTTAATTTTAATGTTATGTTTGGATAAAACTATTGTTATTTTTATGTTATGTTTGGATAAAAACTTGTTATGCTATGCAATTATTTGTTGGGGATTATGATATTTATTTAAGGTTATGATAAAATTTTTTGTTAAAATTACTTTTTATTAATGTGAAAACTTTGATACGTTAGCATATATTCGTTGGTCTGTTATGATATTAGACAAGGTTATGATACATTTTTTGCTAAATGTTTACTGTGTCAGTGTAAGATTAACGTTTATATTATTGTTAGAGATATGCTTGAAAAAGTATTGAAAGGTTACGTTTTGCAGTTGCAATAGTTAGTTACTTTTACTGTATTAAGTGTGGGAACTTTGTTAAGTTAGCAATTTATTCGTGTGAAGTTTGTGTTAGGTTTGTCTTTGTACATTATTTTCTTAGTTCATGTTACGCTGATGTTAGCTTTATTGATGAGGGAACTTTATTACGTTAGAGTATATTGGTTGATCAGTATGATAATTAAACAATAAATGAAATAAAATTTTAGTTAAATATTACCTTGTTAATATAAATTAACATGTTATGTTGGATATATTGCATGACAAAAGTGTGAATAGTATCACGTTTTTGTATGCTATGTTAGTTACTTTACTGTTGTTAAGTGTGGAACTTTTTTAACGTTAACAGTTTATTTTCATGTTTAAGGTGTGTCAGGTTTGTCGTTGTGTATTATATTCATAAGTTCAGATTGAAGGCGTAAGTAGCTTTTATTAATGTGTGAAAACTTTGCTTACGTTAGCATATATTTCGTTGGTTGGTGAATAAAGAATTTGTTTTTATGTTTATCCAGTTTTTCCAAAATGATACTCGAAATGTGACTTGAATCAATAGATCAATAGATCAATAGATCATGGTTGGACAGGAGTGTAGGTTGGGTGGTTTGATTTACTGATTTTACTGATTTAGGGTATGTAAGACATGACAAATTTTAGTAAAAATTATGACCGAATCAATAGATTAATAGATCAATAGATCACGGAAGGCTGGGGAGGGTAGGTTGTGGTTTGATTTACTGATTTACTGCTTTTAGGGTATGTAAATAACGTAAATTTGTAAGTTATAAACATAAAAAGAATAAGAAATTTTATTTACTTATTTATTTATTTATTTATTTATTTTTTTTTCCTTTATGGTTCTGAAACCATTATTTTCGAAATCTATAGACCCAATAACCTATATAAAGACACCAACATTGTTGTTATACGAATGTTTATTAACTAGGCATCGCACCGGCTCCAGCACCGGTGCCAGTACCAACTCTGATTCCTTTTTAGACTTCTCCTTCCTCATTCTTCTTCCTTCCTCCCTTTCCTCTCTTCATTTCCTCCTCCTTCTTCCTCTGTTTTGCATTCCATGCATTTCTTATTCTTTTTTCGAATGGGGACCCCCCTCCGGGCGGTTCCTGGACTGACGCCAAATCCAACTCCAACTCCGACTCCGATTCCAACTCCGACTCCTCTACCCTGTCTCCAAGTTTCAGTCTTCTACGATTATTTTAATTTTTAGGGGGGCAGCGTCCCCCCTTACGGGAAACGCAGAGGGACGTAATCTCGTCTCTGACGAGATAACGTCATCGTATAGCTCACATCCAAAATTTAGCACGATACGTTAAGCCTAACATGGTTTTCAGGACGAATTTGACCTTGAGGCTTAGGGGGCAGCACCCACTTAGGGTTGACCTACGGTCACCAAAACTCGCCTGTGATCCAGTTTATTCACGCTCGTTAAGCCTAATCTTCACTCGGAATTGGACGCGGCAAAAGGGCGTAAGCGACATATTTCACCTTCCCTCTCGGGGGGAGGTTCCCCCTATATACATCCAAGCGACTTGAAATTTCGTCTGTTTCGAGCTTAATACATCAATAGCTTATATTAAAAGTTTCAGACCGATATCTCTATTCCTTCCTAGCGAAAAGGCTGGTCTGGCTCAAAACGTACCATCACTACTAACATTATTAAAAGGTTACAGGAGATTGAAATTCGATAGAAACTCAGATAATTCTTTCTCAGCAATCAATGTAGCAAAATCATAAGAGATTTTTTTTGCTAGTGAGAAGAGCGATGTTAAATGTTTCGTCAAATAATATTTGTGAGAATCATAGACAGGTCACCTGGTGTATTGCAACGTGATTTGCTTTTTTATCGGCTTGTTCATTCTATGGGATAAAACAGTGGAAGCGAACCAGCAAAGCGCCAATGATCTCATAGCTTCGAATGTGTTGAATAATTACAGTAAATTGCTTACTACGTTTTGAAAAGATTTTCATGCAGTAATCCTAACTTCATTGATAATTTCGTCAAATGTAGGATCTTTCATTGATTTTCTTATTTGTTATCCAACAAATATAACTTCTTTTATCATATCATCACTTATTATAGCGATCATGATTTCAAGAAACTGGAATATTACACCATTATGATTCAAACCTTCAAAAAAATTCTATATTCTTCTCTCCCACATTAAGTGTCTTTATCTTTGGCCGCTGCTTTTGAGTGTAGTGATTTTTTTGTCCCTATTTCTACACCCATATAAGAAGCATCAGATCTAAGAGTATCTAAATTGCAATCAAGTAAGAGGACAATAACTTATAGATCTTCACAAATATGCCATGAATATATCCTATACTGGATTCTGCTCAACACAAGTTTTATATATTCAGATTTTTTCTTCGTGTGAGAGGCAATAGCTATAGAGATTAATGAATGCTTATTTTCAGATTAAAAAAGAATTGCTTTCAAATTAGGCTTTGAAGAGTCTGAGAAAACACAGCATTGTACAGGCTATTACATATATAACAAACTTCCCAGTAAATAGTCTACGTTGCAACAAACTAGTTACACACAATGGGGAAAATTTTTTTTCCTTAGTCGTCTGCTGTAAAAGATGCTATCCATTCAATCATAATCCCAGTAATTCTTTGGTGTTTTGGATAACTTTGGATCACAAACGAGATCATTCAACTCTGATTGATAATTAAAAAGAAACACGGTATATGTATTTTCCAATAAATTTGGATCTTTTTTCTTTCCTTCATCACCTGAATTGACATCACGTGGTTTGATAACAGTA